>CATIWJ010215420.1:0-22757 GCA_949640765.1 Croton laevigatus | reverse complement strand
TCGAAGGAATTTGAAGCTGGCACCAAAATATTATGGACCTTTCGAGATTTTGGAAAAAATTGGAGGTGTTGCTTATAAACTCAGGCTGCCCCATGATTCCAAGATTCATCCAGTGTTTCATGTTTCTTTGCTCAAAGAGTGCATTGGGAGAAATGTAATAGTTCAACAATCTTTGCCGGTTGAGTCAGGTAAAGGGGATTACATTTGTCCATCTCCACAAGCAATTCTGGATCGTCGGACCAGGAAAAAGCAAGCAGAAGTTTTGGTCCATTGGCAAGGGTTATCTCCATCAGATGCTACATGGGAAAATTTAAAAGATCTTCAGTTGAGGTATCCTGACCTTAACCTTGAGGACAAGGTTGTTCTTTAAGGAGGAGGGAATGTTATGTGCAGGGTAAAAGTGTCAACAGTCTTGATGCTGATATGCATTGATTTGGTCTATGCATTGATTTGGTCCTTTACGTATTCCTGATTTGTAGGGATTTTTATTCTGTTAGTCTTGAATAAGGCATAATTGTTTAGTTTAGTTGCTGAATTTTAGTTTATCAGTTACGTTTATTTGCACTATTTATTGTACTGATTGAACGGAAGTTGGGGATATGAAAAAGTCATTTCTTCTTAATTTCTTCTTAAACTCTTTTCTGGAGGTGGGACTTCCCTCGAAGCAAGTCTATTTTGAATTAATTTCTATTACTACTTTTAATTACAAGATAGGTAAGAGAAATAAAAGAATCATTACTTCAAATTCCTCCTCTCAAAGACCTGTTACCAGGTCTGTCTCTAGTGCACGTAACATGTTTCTCAGATCCAAGATTCTCGGAGATTTATTCAGGCTGCAATCGATCGTTTTGGTAAATGTACGTCGTTTTTTATTTATTTATTTTTTTATATTTGGAAAATTTATCAATATTTGTGTTGTTCATGAAAACATTTGTAATTGTTTGTTAATTTGGGGCAAAAGTGGATCATCTGGTGAACAATGTTGGAATTCTTGCGATAGGGCCCTTCCAAAATGCAAGTGACAGAATTATTCAGAATTTTAGCATATTTTTGTTGTTTTCTGCTTCCTTTTAATTTCAACCATATTTTAGAACAATCATAGTGGTTTATAATAGAGAAACTAGCTTTCTATGAAGAAAAAAGATTAATGCTAATGCGCTTCTGCTGATTGTCGTGTTAGTGAGGTTTGTAAATTACTTATGTGCTTGGTGTTTGATGTTTCTGGGGTCCAATGAGGGAAAATTTATGAGCCGTGGTTTACTTCAAAGGAGCCGATGGTTGGGTCTAATCGATGTGATCCTGAAAACAAAAGAAGATAGGGCAAGGGTGCTGCCTTAGCAAACACTCCGATGCTTAAGTCAGTCTAGAGATCAATCACATGTGGAGAAGAATAATAATGATGAAGGAAAGTGTCCCCTTGAATAATAGATTCTTGGGGTATTTATAGTAAAGGATTTAAGAGCATCTTACACGTGAAACCCCTATAATGACAACTCACCTGTAATGATGACAGTAAATGTCCACTTTCCGTAATGATGACTGTAATATATATATAAAAAGGCCCATGCTTATCAAAGTACGGGTTGCTTGTCTGTCTGTCTGTCCCTGTCAGAGTATGGGTCATGTGTCTGCTTGTCTACACCGGGAATGTGATTAGAAAAGGTCTGACTGGAGTGGATCTCGAGTGATGGATCGGTACCGATCTGAATCCTAGGTACCGATCAGACTGTCTATGGGTCAGTCATCAAGTGCTGACCTCTGGACTTCGACTAATGGACTAGGTTCAAATCGGTTCTGAGCCTTCATTAGGCCTCGACAATGAGGGTCTAGCCACAAGGTTTCTCAAATGATGGTCTCTATAGGCACTATATCATCACATGTCCCCCCCCCCCCCCCCGAGTCCCTTAGTTGAAGACTGAGGGTAATCATTATGTGTGCCGATCTTAAATCATGTAACGCTCAGTATACTCGATCCGTGGATTGTTCGGTATGCTTGATTTGTTATTCGGTATTTTTGAACAACTGTCTTGTTGGGCTTCGAGCTTTCTAGCCCACTAGGGCACATCCCACCTTCTTTTAGACGGTCATTATTTAACTTTTTAGGCGGCGGTATTTTTCCCGCCCAAAGACCACTGCATGACACGTGTCCTGTTTTAGGTGAAACGTCGCCTCGGTTCTGAAACCGTTATAATGGACGACCTTTCGCCTCTGCAACCATCGCATCACTTCTTTTATAAATATCAGCCGCTCCTCTGTTTTGAAATTTTTACTCGCTATTATCATTCTCAAGGGCTCTGTTTTAAAATATCGTGATTACATATAGTATTATTATTTTTTATCATCACATTCATCTCAGTTCGATTATGAATTGAAATTTTAATATTTTACTATTACTGCTGCTATACTACTACTATTTATTTATTTAAATCAAAATATACTTCTAATAAAATAATTTCTGTATCTTTCAAACTAATGCTTGTTCTCAATTTTACCCTTCATTTGCATTTTAAATTTTACTTCACCTAGATTAATATCATAAATTAATAATTATATAAACTTACACAAACTTAACTAAGACAATTTAGTGAAATATGATTTTAGTATTATTTGTTTTTTCTTAAATTTTAAATCTAGTTAGAGCTCATCTCTAACTTTTCTTATTGCATCCAAAATTTCTAGTGTTGTATTCTCGAACTGCACAAAAAAATTGTGAAGAGTTATAGACTCAATAAGTATTTTCTTACGCTTAAATGGTTCCAAAGGTACTATATCGTCTTCAACTTCATCATGAACATTATTTTCAAGGATGATAGCCATAATTTCTTCTAATCTTTGGACTTCTGAACATATATCATTTTCACCCGTATAATCCAATAGCCTATTGATATCTATGTTATTGCGGTAACTGAGATCATTAATCATGAGTTTAAGTTCATAAATGTTGTATTCGCAAGTGGGTTCATCTGAATTCAATTTAACTTCAATCAATTATAAAAATCTCTTTAAATTAATAAATATTAATTTATCGGTTAATTAATACCTCTATAAAATAATAAAATATTATGATTCCAACAACATTATTTTATAGAGGTTTTACAGTAGTCAAATTTCCAAAGTGTAAAAAATAGCACATTTTAAAAAATAAAAGTTTAAATTCTAAACTGCCTTCATTAAGAAAAAGTTAATTTCAAAAAATAATAATTTTTTTGGCCAACTTTGACCTGCATGTACCTCCACACCCACTACTGGTATGGCCTCATATACCTTTAATTTTTTTTTAAATTGTAAATAAAGTTTTTTAGTCAAGTTATTAAGATTTGAAAAACCTCAGATAGAAAGATGCATATCTAACCAATTGAGTCAGAAGTTATTTGATGTGCCCATATGCCTCTAGTATATGATATATGAGGCATATACATGAGAAAAATATAAACCCATAATCAAACTTCGGAGCGTTAGGAGAGGAAATAACATGTATTCTACTGAGCTACTAATCAATTATGTCCTATGGTTACATGAAATTACATACTTGCCCTATTCCGTCGGAGGGTCGCCAAAACTTCGTCGGCTCACTTCTGGAATCGATGGGCTTGAATTTCTTTTTATTTTATTCTTATAAAAAATTAAAATACAAAAAATAATAATAATAAAAAAAGAGAGAAGTATAATAGTAGAACTAAAGCACTTCATTTTTCAAATTTCATGCTACTTAGTAAATGAAACTTTAAAATTATTTTATTTCCTATACTATATGTTAATGATATATATACATATATCGCAATTATTATTTAATCATGTTTCATGACATAAATTTTTATTTAAAAACACTTGCTTAGCCTTCTAATATGGCCAAAGATTTCTCACTTATAAGACTCCTTGAGATTGGAGACAATAGGTAGAGACAAACAGATTTCGATCAAATGGCCGAAAACAAAAAATATATTTCTATCAAAATCAGTACATGTATTTTTTTTTTTATTAAATCATAGGAGTCCCTAGATTAGATTTAATCCTGCTTGTACAGGGTCGGCACATTAAAAGGTAAAATGCTCCCAACAAGTATTTTCTCCATTCACAAATATCAAACTCTTGACCTCTTCCTTAAGAGTGAGAGTGCCGAACGACTCATACCAAATATATGATTCAAAATAAGTACATATTAAATTATTAAAATTATTTAATTGTTTTCTTATGAAAAAAAAGACAAGTTATTTCTTTTCTACACAAGGTGTATGCGGTGCTCCCATACACCAAATCAATAGATGTGAATGTTTTTTCCAATTTATTATTATCATAGATAAATGTCCCTATTCATTTATTTTTCATATTTTTCTATTGTAATTTGCAATAGGAGTAGGTAAGAATTTCTCATTTATTTAGTTTTCTCAGAATGATGACAGAAGCTGTTTTGTAAATCTACTTAATGAGATTTTTTTTAAGACACGTTTATGTTTTTTTTTAGATAAATGCTAATTAATTATCTTTTCATTTATAGAAAATATGAGTACATTTTATTATAAATATAAATAACTTTAGAATAAACGAGAAATACAATAATAGTATTATTAAACGATAAAAACTTCATACTTAAATTTTCGATGCTCTACTTGATGGTATTCTTGAACCACAAATCGACTCTTGTTTGGTCTTTAAACAAGTTTGATTGGCGAAGATCCAAACATGAACTTCTCACAATCGTCTCTTCTATACAAGAAAAAAAAAACCAATCTCTTATAAAAGAGGATCAAACTCCTATGAAAGAAAAACTCATACTTACTTTAAAAGTGAGGACAAAAACTCTTATTAAAAATAGAACAATAAAAATAAAATATGAAAATATAAGATCTACCGAAAAATTAATAGATCTGAAATTATTTACTAAAGAAATAAAATAAATAATGATTGAATGGGCTACGTCGGTTAAAAAAGTGGATGACAGCCAAAAATTTGAATTTAGAAGAGAAAGAAGCTGAGAGAAAAGAGAAGCTATGGTTTTCGAGTTTTTACCAGCCCTATGTGTTGGCTTTGTCTACAATTTTGTTTTTATGGAATTTTTCACATTGACTTTGATTTTTGTCTGTAAAACAAGATTGTAAGCGCATATTCACCGCTAAGATAAGAAATATCACATCCCAATAAAAAGTGAATACATGGCCTTAATTGGATGGCCGGAGAAAAATCGAGAAGAGATCGAAGAAAGGGTAAAGTCGACGTCTTTTAGGGGGCGTTTGGTTGGGGGTAATCAGGAAAGGAAAAGGGAATGAAACCCTTTGTGGTTGTTTGTTTGGCCTTTTTAATCATTCCCTTTACCCATTTTTAGTTTTGGCTTTCCTCCCAATTCTCCCAAATTGATTCCCCAACCCCAAGGGTTTTCTATTCATTTTCCCTTCATCATTCCCCAACCAAGTATAATAATAATAATAATAATAATAATAATAAATACATAAATAATAATAATAAAAAATAATTAATAGTAATAAAAATAAATAATAATAATAATAATAATAAATAATTAATAATAATAAATAATATAAATAATAATAATAATTCTAATTCCGATCCTCTGCTTCAAACCAAACAGTTACAAAGGGAATCAGGGGGCAAACCATTCCGTTTCTGGATCATAACCAAACAGGGAAAGGTATTCCGATTCCCTGTTTCCTTTTCTCCTTGTTTCCCTTTCCTGATTCCATTCCGTTTCCCCTGAGCGAACCAAACACCCCCTAAGTATTTTTTCATGGGTTCTTGGTAACCTAAAACTGCTTAGTAATGTTGACATGCCAAATAGGCATAAATGGGGTTGAGGGAGGTCCAAAGGGTTTTTTTGAAGGGAAGGGGGTCCAAAGTTAAAATTTTTAAGTTAACGAGGTAAATTAAATGTAAATGTTATGTAGTACTGGTAAAAAAAATTGATTTATTCCTTAATGATTAATTTTTTTATTACAATAATATAATTAACATAAATGAATGAGAATAAAATAATAAATATAAAAAAATAATAAATAAAAGTAAATTAAAAAAACCAAATAGCTTACAAAACTAAGTACATGTGATAGAGCACGAGGGGCTCTTCCTCCTTTAATCAAGATTAAAGTTCGATTCCCACTTAAATATGGAAAAACGGTTGAATTTCTTGGCAAGCTATCCCACCTTTCAAAGTGCCTACAAACTAATAAAATCGGATTAATTTGGACTGTTGATATGTCTAAAAAATGTGTTTCCCTAAGATATAAGTGCAATATGAGAAAAGAGAAAAAAAGCATACAAAACCAGTCAAATTAAGATTTTTCTGTTACAAAGCCTTGGTGAAAAATTAAACTATTATTTTGATAAGTTATATCAGGAGAATAATTTTTTATTTCTAAAAGGCATGCAAATTTTCCATAAATGATTCATTTTTCTCTTTGGTGTGAAAGAAATTTTCATTAATTAATGTTTTAATCGCATCAAACATAAGAGTTTGGAGAGTATTTTTCAAGTAAATTATTTTTCAAGGGAAAAAGGCAGAACATGTTTTTTTTCTACAAAAAAGGTCTCAATTAATTGCAGTAGTTAAATTATTCTGAATTATAAATAAAATCATTACTACAATAAATACAAGAAAATCAACAACCTCTATTTCTTACTCGAAAAACTACCCCCACATTCCACTTTAAATGATCTCTTCACTTTTTTATTTTTTTCAATTTATGTAGCTATTTTAGGATAATTAGTGTTTTTTCCCACACCACAATTATTTAAGACTACCAAATAATTAATATAATTAATTAATAATAATTAATATAATGGTATTTAGATAAGTTTACTTTACATTTTTATAGAATTGATACAAAATTAATTATTTTTTAATATGTGCATTAGGAAAAAATGCAACATAAAATGGGACAAAGCAAATAATAATTTTTTACTCTTTCCATTTCACTATAAGTATTTTAATCTCTTTATTCACTCACATGTATTTAAAAAATAGTAAGTGAAATATATTATATGTTGAAATTTAATATAATTTTAATTTGTGTGAGTGAAATTTTTATTTACACAAACTAATGAATTGTATTTTAATTTTTTGCAATACTTTTTAATGAAAAAAATATATTTACATTTCTTGAAAAAAATTTGAAATAATTTTTTAGAAAAATAATATAAAATTTTAATTTGTATGACTCAAATTTTTATTTGTAAAAATTGATGAATTATATTTAATTTTTTTAAAAATTATTTTTAATGAAATTATTTTTTACATTTCTTAAAAAGAAAAATTTGAAATAATTTTATAGAAAAAAAATATTAAATTTTAATTTGTATGTATGAAATTTTTATTTGTAAAAAGTGATGAATTGTATTTTTAATTTTTTTAATTCTTTGAAATATTGTATATTTGTAAAAATAAATTGAAATAATTTTGTAGAAAAATAATAATGTAAAATAAAATTATTATGTATTAAGTGAAGGTTGAGATTTTGGTATGTTCCTGCTGGGAAAGCGTTTATAAAATCATATTTGCTGAGGTCATGGCTCCTTCTTGTTTTATATCTGGGGTTCTGAGTTGCTGTTTGTTAAGAATCCAGCACCCTCACCAAAATGGAAATATAAAGTAAATATATTTATGACGTACCTTGCACTGTTAATTATATCACTTTTGTTTTTGCTTTGACCCACTGGAAGTTTTTTTTTTTTTTTGAAAAGGAACAGGGGAGTAATTTTAAATGTTGTATGAATTGGCCGATAAATAAATAATTTAATATTAGTAATGGTATAATTTATTTGTGCGTCAACAAATTTATAGTAAATTTTTTTAAAACAGCCATATATTCTCGAAAAATTAAGAAGATCTCGAGTAAACCTAATTGACAATTATGACTTATTTTTAAATTCTCAGTGTATTAAATTGCTTGTAATTTAAAAACTGCCAATAAGAAAATTTGGCTAAATTATTAGCTAAGTGTTTCACCCTTAAATTAAAATTGGGATCGGTTTAATAGGATAGTGTGTAGTGAGTAGCATAAATAGAGTATTAATTTGTAATTCAATTCGAGTGAATAACAGAGGGTAAACATGATTTTAAGACTAGAAATCACAAAACAAAACTCGATTGAACGAGATAATAGCGGACCTAGAAAATCTTATTTGGGGAGTCAATATATATCAATTGAAGAATATAATAAAAGCCATTTTCAAAAATTTCAAAGGGGTCATAGGAGGTTGTTTTGTAAATTTTGAAGGGTCATGTACTTAAATTTATAAAAAATAGAAGAAAATGAAAAATAAAATGGGTCAAGTAGCACCCCATTTTTAAATATAAGTGTCCAGACAAGAAAACATAAAAGAACTAAAGATTTATGTGATCTTTCAATGAAAAAGAAAAAACTCATAAAATTGTGGAATAGAAGTGAGAGAAATGATTATTTACCATACACACTCGCAAACCACTTTTGTCGATACCATCACAGGTGACTTTGCATTCACAATTTTGTCTGAAAATTGAATCCACACTCGTGACTTACTATATTGATTATGTCTGAAAATTGAATCCACAATGGTAAATAAAAGTTAATATGTGCCTCAATACATGTAAATTGTAGACTAATCATAAATAATGGAAGCCATATAGAACATATATTTAATTTGAATCATTATGAATATGTGGCGCACATAAACGGTGAGTAATTTGTATGTATAGTTTTTTAGTGGCTTAATTATTTGAAAAAACAAATAAAAATTAGAAAAGGAACAAAAAGAGGAGAAGGAAGAAGAAGAAAGATTAGTAGAAGAAGGTGATTAAGAATAAGAAATAGAGTGTGGGTTTGTTCTGGAGAGCATAGCTGCTGCCTTTTTAATGCAGAAGCACATGGAGGGGTCTTTAGTTGCAGCTGTTTCTGAATAATTTAAATGACCGGCCTGCAACTGCAAGAGGTTAGACTCATTTATTTATTATTTTAACCTATCAATCTAACTTTCAGGTACAAACCCAACTTCAGGATTCTGTTTTTTATTCTCATTCTTCTTCTTCTTCTTAATTTTATTATTTTTCAAACAATATGCTTTGAAAAATTTACTCTATCACCTCTTTATTTTATCTGTTTTGTTTTATTTTCAATTTAGTGGGGTCATTCAACGAATATAGTAAACTTATACGTAAATAAGAAATCGATTTCTATTTTTAATTCCTCAGATAGAGAGAATTATTCCCCATTTGGAAATATAAAAATATGTTGCTTTAACTTAACTATATATTGTAATATATATATATATGTCTACCATTTTATTTGACAATTGTTTAGACAGTTAGACATAAGCCGTGCAGTGCTGGTTGCAATGACCTGTGCAAGCAAAATATTTGCACATAAATGTAAAAAGGATAGAGGGATGAATAACCACTTATTTGTTTCTGCTATTTATAAAGTTATTTTTGCATTAACTATATGAATTGAAAATAACTTTTTTTTTTTTAAATTTTTTTGGTGAACATCGTCCATTAGGAAATAAATTAAGATTAAGATTAAAAATTGGAATTAATTAATTGGTTTTTCACCCCAACCAACCACTTAAACTTCCTTTTGGGAAGAAGGCATTATTGAATAAGCATAGTGACAAAATGTACTAAGTGGTAAAAATAAATAAATAGAGGATTAGTATTAGGTTGTCGACCTCTTAGGAAGACTTGGGCCTTAGCCGTCACAGACAGCATCGCCACAAAATGCCACCTCAATACCCTCTTTCTGCCGTAACCCCTCTCTCTCTCTCTCTCTGCTGCCCCCTGCCTGCCATTTCTCAATTTATTGTTTACTTTTCTGAAGAAGAGAAGATGTAAAATAAAAGAGCAAACTGATATACGGTGCTACTGTAGTGTAATTAATTTTTCCTCCAACTTGAAAGAAAACAAAACTCTATTTAGTAACATCACTTGTTTGTCCTCCAACCATATTTTTCAACATCAAATCATCACTCCTCCTACTACTATTATTATTATCATCTGTATTACACTCAGAATTATAAACTATCTTTTAAGCATTTCAACGGTCCATACTAATTTAAATTTTTTGACAGCTCGAAGAATAAGATAGCTAGCCAAGAATTGAACGTTTTAAATACCTAAGTTGGGATATATATATAATTTGCAATGCAGTACAAAAGCTATCCTCTCACATGAAGGATCAAATCGACTCCCCACTTGAGTTTCCTTTTTCCTTGTAAAACAAAATGTACAGTGGCATCAAAGGTCAATTGTCAAATAGATTTTATTCCATACATATATACTCCCCTCAGCTAATATACATTATATTTTCTTAGTATATTATTTTATTAAGTTACCTTTACCCATAATTGAAAATGATATTCACATGATTTCCCAAATGTTGTCTTATTTCTCTTCCTATGAATATGTACAACAGCATCTTCAAGATCTGAACTAGATTTAGTTTACTCATGAAAAGATATAGATTGGTACTATAAAAGGTACACAAACACAACTTTTTTTTTTCTTTTCTTAATAAGAACTTAAGCATATTATTACAGTAAGTAATTACTAATTAACCAAGATAATTAACTAACATGGACATGGGAACTAAACAAAGCCCTCTTTTCTTCAAGCCTGTACAGTGATTATTGTTATTATTACAACTGTAGTCCAATTCATTCTCTGCTTCCACTACTTGTTCGTAATTCCCTCCTTTACCCTACACAAATCCAAACCCAATTTCATATTTAATTAACATTTAGTAGGTTAATTAATAGATTAAGGAGATTTGAATATCAAAAGAAACAAATTTATATCATTATTATCAACATACCAAGGAGCTATTAAAGTGATCAACAGGCTTACTGGAGTTGATGACATGATCATCAGTTGTTGGTCTGAAACAGCTAACCTAAATAATAGAAATAATAATACTATTTGTTATTGAATAATATAAAATTTCTAAAAAAAAGAAAAGAAAATATTAAATTAATTACCTTAGGACTATTAACAGGAGAACTTGCAGTATCCTCTAAGGAATCATCGTGAAAAGAAATTTCTTTAGCTCTAGTTTTCTTGAAATTCAATTTGTTGGGTAATTTGGAAGATGGTTGAATAGAAGAAGAATAATGATGATGAGATGATGATTTCCATGCAGGAAAAGAAGCTGCATCAGAAACCATTGAAGAGGTACCAAAGAAACCAGAATTGCAGAAACTTTCTTCTTCATCTGATTCTCTTTCTCTGTGGTTATTAGAGAAATCTTCAAAATAAGTAGTCCATCCACTCTCTTCTTCATTAATAATATTAGAAACAATAGCTTTACCCATTGATGAGGTAGAGCCCTCCATCATCAAAATCTCCTTCTTTCTCTTTCTTTCTTTTTCCTCTCTCTCTTTGTAGAGGAGAGGTACTGATAAATATTAATGTGTTAAAAACTAAAGTGGTTTCCCTAGAGGAATTTTATATCAATCAACTACGGTTTGCTTACACTGGCTTTGTATTTATACTTGTTATTCTGTCCTTTTTTTATTTATATAAAAGGGAAATTAACAATTTCCTCTTTGAGTTTTAAAAAAAAAAAACCAAAAATCTATCCATGTTTTTTTAAGTAGACTAATTTATTCTAATATTGGACAATTTGATCATTTTATCTATTTTTTTATTTTTTTTTTAAGTAATAGTAGAAAAATCAAAATGTAATTTTATGGACGTTTTGAAAAAGTTAAGAAATTAAGAACTGTTTTGATATTTGACAAGCTTGTCTTCTCCAAACCTCCTCTTTAATTTTAGTGTAATTTTATTGGAGTATTAATCTCTCTTAATTTTTAACTTTAGTGTTTTATACATAACTATTACAAATAATTAATAATTGCTCAAATAGCTTGTTTTGGTAAATATATCCTTAAAAATCCCAATCATTAGTAGACTAATTTGGATGATGTATATCACAATTGTTCTGCATATATTTTTTTTTATCTAGCATCGAAAATAAAATAATAAACTAACTATTAAATATATAATATAATTTGGTTGAATATTTCATAAATTTTTTTTTTAAAAAAATTTCAGAACATCGTCATCTTCAAAAAAATAAAAAAAAAAGAATCAATGCTTGTGATTGAGATGTTAAGGTGCACCAAATGATTAATTATTTTTAAGCATGTACACTTTTTTTTTTCCTGAAAGGTTAAGCATATACACTTAATTAGTAGAAGAATAAAAATTTGGAGAAATTATTCCGTAGGATAAATACATGCATCTTCTCTAAATTAAATCAATATACAAGAGAAAGGAATATAACGTGGTTTTGATATATAATCAAAATTATGTTAGTTAAATTCATATATTTGGCACACAATTTGGAATAAGTTGATGTAATTATGAAGGTAAGGTGCAATGAATATTAAAGTTTAGAAGATTATGAATAAATTAAAATTAAAATGAGATAAAAGGGGGGGATTATATAAAAAAAAAAAAGAGAAAGAGAGGAGTTGTTGAAGAAGTATAGTATAATGTCAAGGAAAGAAAAGAAAAGGGTAGGGTAGGCATAACGTAGAATCTTGGTTGCTAGGTGGGGGCCAAAGGAGTTGCGGAAGTTAAATTAGCAGTTGCTCTCTCTAATCTATCTATTTCTATTGCTACGACATAATAATAAATTTGAACAAAGAGAAACAACAAATGATATTGAAAATGGAGAGGGGAAGGGTTGACTTTTTGGGTATGCATGACTACGCTTTGTTAACCACCGGTTTTCTTTTTCATATCACTTTTTCCGGTTTTACAAAGATGTAACCCAACCCAACCCAACTATGTTTAACATGATTTTAAATAAAACCGCGGGTTTTACTTTATATTTACCATTACAATTTGATATTAATTACCAGAATAAAGGAAGTTTACTATCCAGTTATTATTATTTTTACCCTAATTAATTAGAATTTAAAGTGTACATTAAAAATATATGTGAGTGGATATAGTAGAATCATAACTGAGAATGGAAATGTTGTGTGTCAAAGATTCTAAACACATCTTGTAAATTACAATTGATTGTCTTGTTCGTGTTAGAGCCATCATCATCAAATCAAGTATCAAAATCATCAAATCCTATCTATTGATTATCTTTGCTACCATTACCTAGTATTGTTCGTGGATAACTACATATTTTTTAAAATATAAACCTATAGAAGAGAGTAATTGTCTGGATTCTTGTTAATCATCATAGCAAATGACGATTATTGAGAACTGACACCTTTGAAATCTGAAGACATCATTGCATTGAACTACAACAATGTCATCCGGAGAATTAATGTAGACTTTATCTTTATTATTAGTTTCAGTTTCAGATATTTCCATGGCTCCTAAGTCTTACAATCTTAATTTAGTGATTTGCAGTCTCGTACCATTACACAATTCAATTGACGGATTTAGTGATTTCTCATAGGTATAATGGTTATTCATTCTTTCAATTTGAAGAAATTATTTGAGATACTAAATAATGCTATTTATGTATGCACATAACAACAGAATTAAACGAACTATAAGACATATAAGTGGTATTTGAGTGGATATTCCATACTCTCAAATACGAGAAAATCATATAGTCATCGACTGTTTTGACCATATGAATAATGCAAGAATGACTCTACTTTGGTGATAATCGAGGCCCCTTCAAATGGTGAAAGAGCCTAAATTAAAATAACTGCTCCTAACAATATATTATTCATGTATACAGCTCTTATTTATTCTGTTGATGGAGTTTCTTGAACTCTCATCGTTGATGGTGAGGATCCACTATGAGAACGTAATGCTATGACTTATAATGAATAGAATTGACTTTAGAGAAAAAATATGAAGAACCTGAAATTTTACGTATGTGTGTGTGTAAGATTTTTATTTGATTTATAATAAAAAAATACTGTCAAATATAGTTTGGTTTCAATTTTTGACCAAATTGATTTGTGTATGATTTAAAATCTAGGACCAAGCTGTACTCATATATAGTGTGTTGAAAATGGCATTTGGTTTTGGTGTGAATTTTGATTGGGAGGACTTTTCCTTTCAACCAAACGCAATTAATGTGTCAAATCGAAATCCGAAATGAAATTAATTAAAACCAAATGTAAAAAGGTTCTAATATTGTTGAGGACTACTTGGGTCTGAAATCTTCAATGTCTTGGGTCCATTTTGTGCTGGTGATTCTTGGGAAAATGGCAAAAATAACCCAAAAAAATATTAACTTAGATAAAAATAATTCCATCCTGCTTTTTAATTGACAAAAATAGCATAAGATAAAAATAGCTTTATTTTCATATTTTGTGATAAAAATAGCCCTCCCCACAAAATTATATATAAAACAATTCAAAATATGTGGGAAAAAAAAAAGTACAAATCAGGTATAAAATAGATACATATTATAAACGGGTTATTTTTGTCACTAGAAACTATAGAAGGGCTATTATTGCTTAAAAAAATACATACGTGTTATTTTTCTAACTATTTCTAGAAAGGGATTATTTTTATCTAATCACCTTAAAAAGGGCGCTTTTTTTTTTAAACTAATTTTCGCCTAATTTTTCAGGGGTTCTTTTATAAATTATCACCAAAAAACATTGACTAGCTAAAAGAGGCAAAAACATAAAAATAATAGCAAGATAGGCTCTTTGGAGCTTTTAAAGAACAGAAGATGAAAATAATAGCTAAAAATATACATTTTTGTTACAAGTTTATAAATGGCATGCATCAACTTTACGATTGATTTTTTGGGGTCCCTAATTATACGGTGACGTTTCGGCTACAATTCCATCATCCTCGACTTTCTAGAGAGACAAAAATTGTTTTTTCTTCTTATTTTCGATAGGTTTTCATTTTGATTTTACCGTGGAATGGTTTTGATTGATTTTTAGAACGTTTTACTGCTGATATCCATCACAACAGGTCGAAAAAATTGCTTCTTTTGTTGTTCATTGTCTGAATTTCATTTCCATTTCTTATCGTCTGCCGTCATTTCAAATCGTGTTAGAAACACGACGAAAACCTTCAATGGTTTCAACCTTCCGTGGAACTGATGGTTTCAAATTGATTTCAATCTAATTTCTTTTGTTCTTTGTTTGCCATATTCAAATTGCGCCGCCAGCACTTGAGCTCCTTCAGATGAATCGTCGTTGTGTGTTGTTACCAGCAATTGAAGCATTGCCGCAACCATCATTCTTGGTTTGGTTCCGTAACTCCGGTTAGAATATGGGATTAGTTACTAGCTAATATAAAATAATTTTGTCGGTCTGCATATTTTATTTTTCAAATATTAATTTTTTTTAAATATTAAAATGTAAAGTTCATAAACAACAAAATCACGTCTTTTGCCTTTTTTTTAAATATTGGTGGTTAAAGTAGTTTATGGTTATAAATGAGTGAACATTTTTGTGTACATCCTATTGTTCAGCTTTAACATTTAACATTGGGATTGGCCTATTATTATTATTATTATTATTATTATGCACTATCAACTTTAAGAGTTGTCACTGGTAAACTTTACAACAATTATACCATAAATTCAAAAAATCATTACAATTGCACTATAATTGAAATTTATAGACAAAATTGACAAAAATTTCTTTGATGTGGGTCCTTCTAGTTAGCCTCACTTTAATCATGCTTAGTTAATTTTAAAACTTTTACATCCCAAATTGAATTGAGGTTTATCTATTTTGAACTAAAATCATGACTCTCATATTTCTGGTTTAGCAAAGAAGATGCAATCAAATTATGAAAGTTAAGGTTGATTTTAGATTGCAGCAAGCTGAGAGAAAATGATGGTGATAAAGTACAAGATAAAGAAAGAGAAATTAGTTTAATTTAACTATCGGGTTAGTCTAATCATATAGAACCCACATCAAAGAAATATTTTTTCAATTTTGTCCATAAATTTAAATTATGGTGCAATTATAATAAACTTTTGAATATATGGTATGTTGGTGACAGTTCGTAAAGTTCATATTGTACGATGATGATAATACTTTGCTTTCGCCTTGGGATTGAGATAAAATGAAAATATTGTGGGCCTTGACTAGGCTTTTGGAATGGGCTTTCTCAGCTCATATTTAGTTTTGCAAGCTCCATCATATGGGAATATTTTTCGGCTTAATGGTCGACTGCTGTTCTACGCCGTATTGACTAATGAGCCGAAAGAGCTGAGCTTATCACATAATAATAAAAATATAAACATGTTCTTTTTCCGGTATTGGCAATATATATATAAAGATGTTGAATTTTAGGGTAGTATAATTTTATGTAGAATGTCAGCCAAAGAGTAATTGCAAATGTCGGAAATATGAATAAGTGTATGGTGGGCAAACACATATTCAGCCTCCTTGTGACTATCTTTAGTTTTTGGTTGAACCCCATCCTACTAGTGATTTATATTATTAACACCTTGTACTGTATATGCGTGACGAGCCCCTTTTCTAACTCTTCTCACGGAGAGTAATTGGCAAATAAACGGCGGAAGAGTGAGTGCATATGAAATACTTGCATAATTTTAACAATAAACAAAATATATGAGAGACAAATTCCAAGATCCCCAAATCAGTTTCTTGCATTTTTATCCTTCTTCTTTATGTTGTGTTTGAGTTTTGAATGGAAAATAAGAACGAAGATTCAAAGAAAGTTGTGTTGGATATTGACGACAATGTTTTGTGGTTAGAACACCCAATAATGCTAGATTATTATTTCACGAGAGTGAAGTGGAATTTTCATTATTTTTGCTTTATTTTACATAAGGATTTTGCTTTTTCCTTTCTGCAAATGAAATGGTTGGACAATATATCAATCAAGTCCCAAAGAAAATATGAAGTTTTCCCATTTCTATGTTTTTAGATTGTTATTTGGGGATTGAGTTAAAATAATGTATTTGTAGTGCTTGTCAGTTCTTAGGCTCATATGGTTTGGGATGTTACTTTCTGATGATGTATTTTGTTGTTTTGTTGCTTGTTAGGCTGTTGTTTGTGTTTAGATTTGAGTCGTGCTGCTCTTCAGTGTGAGCTATGATTCTGGTTGTAATATGGTCGAATATATATTTTTTGCCAAAAAAAGATTTAGCCTATATTAAATAGAATAAAAAACTTATAATTATAATTGTATTACAATAAAAGAAATTTTAAACCTGATCAATACGAATAAATTGTTTCAAATTTAAGTTTCAGCATTCAGTTGACCTGCATAATCAAGTTAAATCAATTTTGGGAGGTTTAGTTCAGATAGGTGCTCTATTTTCCAAAATTTGTCTATTTTTCAAAATTTCGCCATAAGAGAGTACGACTGAAAAAAAAAAAAAAAAGATTCTTGTATGGCCATAAGAGAGTCCGACTAAAAAAAAAAAGATGAATTTTGATTAAAAAATAAGTGTATCTTTTGAATTTAAAAATGTTTTGGATAATGATATATTTCTCAGGTGATTTTAGCATTATAAAATAATCTAATTTTTTTTTAAAATATTAAAAAAATTAGTAAAAAATATTATTTTTAAAAATAAAAATATACATAAACATATTATTGATTTTAAAAAAATGGATAATTCGTGCATTGCGCTAGTATAAATCTAGTTAATATAATACTCCTTTCCTTTTCATTTTATTTTAAGTAGCATTTTCTACTTATGCACACCTACTAAAAAAATAATTTATTTTGTATCAATTCTATGAAAGAGTAAAGTAAATTTACCTATATTCCATTATATAATTAATTGGTAACTTATAATATAAAGTGTTTAGATTTTCTGGGTATATTAAATAAGGGTAGTATATAAAAACTATTAATTGTTATAGAATAGGCCAATTAATATGGAAAAAATAAGAATGGAGGAAATATCACTTAAAATGGAATGGAGGGAGTAATAAATTTTTTTAAAAATATAGATAGAGGAAAAATAAAATAAAATAAAATACTTTCTTAACAAAAAAAAAATTTAAACTAGAGAGATTAAGTTAACTTTTAAGCACATAAAGAGAAAAAAAAGGTAGTATATGAGTTAAAATTTAACCCATTAAAAAAAATTATCAATACAAAATTAATTATTACTTGTATAATTTTTAATTTCTTCTTAACTCTATGCCAAAACCATCCTATAAGTTAGAATAATTTTCAAAGATAAAAAGACAAGAAAACACCAAATAAGGTTGTAATTTTCTTGGTTTTATAATTGTTGTTTGAAAGAACATACCAATTAATTAAAGATCGACTAGAAGCAAAGATTAATTAAAGCAGAAATAAGCTTTAGTAACATGTAAGTAGCCATCAAGTGAGAAGATTAACTAACCCAACTCAGTTTCCCAGCTGGTCATATATTCTTATGATAATTAGTATGACGTATGAGCTTTAATTTCAATTATGGCTATGATTAAATCAATAATTCTCCAACCTATTGAATTATTATTGTTTTGAAATGCTCTCCTGCTGGCTATTATATGATGTGACAGGTTTGAACGAAGCATTAGTACTATTAGACATTACCCAAACTAAGTGTGTTGCCAAATATATGCAATCTTCTTCTTAATTTTGATGAGATTGATTTAAATCAAAAGGCATGCTTTCTTGCTTTTACCGAACATTTTCGTTCAGAAATTACAGTTATGGAGAAGCATATCAAGTTGGCAAACCATGTCCTTTAGCTATAATTATAGTAGTACTGCACATCCATTCCAGTTAGGGCTGTAAATGAGTCAAGCTACTCGCGAGTTGCTTGGTGTTCGCTCGATAAAAGTTCTGCTCGAGCTCCGATCAATAATAAATGAGCCGAGTGCGAGCTGAAAATCCAAGCTCGTTTAATAAACGAGCCAAGCACGAGCAGACCAATGCTCGACTCGCTCGAAAAAATATATGTAAAAAGACGAGCTGCTCGTTGTTCACTCGATAAAAGCTTGGCTCGAGCTCGGTTCAATAATAAACGAGCCGAGGGCGAGCAGGCCAGTGCTCGGCTCCGCTCGGCTCATTTGCAGGCCTAATTCCAGTAAATTTTTATTTATCTTTGTGGAATCAAATTTCATTTTGTGCGTTAACGTCATTAGATTAGATATTGTAGAAAAATTTTTTCCATTTGGTAATTCGTAGTGTAAATATATAAGTGTTATTCAAATTTTCTGCATTTTTGTTTTGAAAAGACATTGGCTGTGAACACAAAATTTTTGAGTTAATATATGACACTCGTAACAAATTGGATGAATCAGGTAGAGACTGATAGAATAGACGGAGGTTAAAATTTGTGTCGTGTAAAAATGGATTGGGCTAGAGCTTACCGATATTAAAAAGCTAGTACTAACCGATTAAATTGGTTAGCTTGTACTCTTATCTTTAATCAATGTATTTTCTAATAACTTTTTCAAATACTCTAGGCCATTTGCAAAATTGAGCAGAAAAATCAATGAGTTAAGCTTTAAGGAGCACAAGAAATGATTTTTTATATATTTTCAAGGCACTCTTTCAAAATTACACATGTTTAATGAAAAATACATTTACGGTCCAAACAAATAGCTCAAGGTTTAAATCCCTCTCCTACAAGTCCAAGATGTGGCCTAGTGGTAAGACACCTCTTTTTTAGAACCTAAGGTTCCAGGTTCGAGGCTTATCAATCCACTTCCCCATATCCTCCAAGTAGAATAAAATATCTATGTCAAAAAAAAAAAAAAAACCCTCCCCTACTCAAAGAAAAGATACCCCTTCAAAAATTGCATTCCATTTGATATGACTTTTCACATACTAACCAATTTTTTCTCCCCAAACTTAAATCAATTTTCGCTACAATTGTGAAGGAACTAGTGCTAGTTACACGTTATACACACATTACATGATACTATATCCTAATTGTCTAAGCTTTATAGGGGTGTTTTGAGTCGTATGTTCACAATATAACACATTTTTAGAGATAATTTAATAAAGAATAAAAGTGACAATAAACTATATTAATTACACTTTTGAATTTAAAATAATAAGTTGTTTTCATTTTTTATTCTTAAAATTAATAAATAGAGTTAAAAACACATATGATGTGAATATTAAATACTTAAATTGCTACATATTTTATTATTATAATTTAAATAAATGAACAAAAAAAGATTTTATTAAAAATTAAAATTATAACCTAAGAAACAAATATATAAAAAAATCTATTTCTAGAAGCTCTAACAATCTTTTTGTTTGGAATATATGGAAATTTAACTGGTTTGAGCAGTGCAAATTTTTCAACAAATTGATTGAATGTTGTCTTATAAATAATCAAATGTTCATTATTCAGTCCCCTTGACAATGCCTATGGGCTATGGCATTGGCAGCCAGCCAGCAGCCATTATATATTCCCTCTCCCTCTCCTTATACAATTGGTCACAGCATCCGAGGCTATAGAATAATAATTCATTGGAGTAATCTAGACAATTTTTTCTTTTATATATTTTGTAAACTTCATAGATACTGTACTAAAAATTAATTGAAATAACTTAAAAATATGAAGAAATTTTTATATAATAGAAAAAATGTTAAAAACATTATAGTGCCACTCTAATTAACTATTTAAATATACAATGCTAAATTAGAAACAAACATAGAAAAATAATAAAAAGTAAATAACATTGAATAAGATAAATATTTTATAAGAATAATTATTTTCTAACATTGAAAAAATTAATTAATTAGGCTAAGTAAGTTAAAAACTAGTTTTAAGACGAAAAATAGAAACATTAATGTGCAGTTATTGGATTATAAAATAGAGGAAAGGATAAGATTTTAGATTTTTTGAGCTGTAAATACTATTGGGCTTTTGATCGTTCAGTACCAAATCACGTGTTTATTTAATACTTAATGCTATAATAATAGTATATTATATAATTGTGATATATGTTTAAATGATTATTATATTGTTAGTCGGGTCAAGTGACGCCATTCAAAACTATGCAGCCTCCAAAACATAACAATTTTTTTTACCCCTAAAAACATCACTTATTAGATAATAATTTTTTTTATTTTATGTTTAATTTTTTTTAAAAATAGTACTCCCCCTATTTAATTTATACAAAAAAAAATTGACTTTATTTTTTTTATTATCTTCATATTTTAAAATCAACCATAGTATATCATTTCAATAAATAACAAAATGCCATACAAATAAATTTACATATTAAAATAAAAAATAATTGAGTTCAAAATATGAAATCAAACATATAAAAAGTCAATTTTCTCTATATAAATTCAACAACATAAGTAATTTTTATTTCATTTGGATAAATATGATTAAATAAGAGGAAAGATGAGTAACTAATCAAATTAATTAAGACGAGTAACTAATCAATTTAATTAAGAGTTTACAAATTAAGGTATGGCATAATTGATCATTCTACTTTCCACAAAGATGATAGAATGTGAAAGTGCACTAATTTTGTGTTCAGTGGAGGGTTACCCCTATTACACATCTTGAGGGGGCCAAGGAAGTAATTGGTAGCATCATTAAAGTGGAATATCCAATCACATCTACTTACTTCAACTAGTAAATATCTTAAGAGTAAAATTTATTATTCACACCAATGCAAATATATAAGAAAAATATTCAATCTAAAAATATTTGGTGGTTTGAATTATGTGAGGTCAATACTTAATTATAAGCGTATTCATTATGTAATTTTGCATAAATTCAATCGAATAATCTTGTCGAGTTTTACTTTTGGGGCCACTTGCTTTTTTGTTAATATGCTTTTCAAATTTTCTGTGGTTTTTCTTGACTTTATACTTTGAATCTCTCCGTCAATTTTTCATTTATCTCACGATCAAATCATGTTAAAATGAGTAAAATATTTCCAAATCCAAACCCTCTTGCAAGAAACACTTGGATCTGAGCCCAACTCACAAGGTTATCCAGTAGGCTAAGGCCTAAGAGATTGTTACCACTTGGGCCTTTCGGGGCAATAACTTCCAACTCAAACCCACGTTTATTTAATTACTCATTAGCATCTCTGTATGCTTCAGTGTCATACAAATATACTTATTCCAATTACTCATTATTTTTAGTTTTAAAAAAAATACTAATAGTATTTAATTTGATAATAATTTTTTTATATTGTTTAGTTAAAACCATTAATTATGTGTATGATGGATTTTAAGAAAAATGAGGTGATGATAAAATTTAATCTAAGATTAATTTATTTTACAAATCAGATTTGATTTAGGCTTAAAATGTTTAAGTAAATAATTTTATTGTCTTTCAATAAAAATAAAAATAATTTTATTGAAAATCATATTAAATATGTGCCATTTATTTTTTCTAGTTTTCATTATTCTACACTCATTTTTTTCCCCTAATAAATTATACACTTAATTGTAACCAAATTTTATTGTTCTGATTTTATGTAGTAATAGTTCTTTTTTTTTTCTTAAATGAACTAGTATTAGAAGAAAATAACAAAATAAAAAAAACAACAATTCAGTATGAACCGATTACTGAAAATAATGAAAAATATGAAAAATAAAATGTTACTTCTTTCTTAAACTAATTCAAAGCAAAATACATAGACTTATATGGATAAGTCGTATAATTTAAAATAACTCAATCTGTATCAATAACTCTAACTAATATGATAATCCACATCCAATATTTTCTCGCTGATCTTTATGGCTAAAGTTGAAGGCTTAGTTTAGTGTTAAACTCTTGTTGTTTTTGTGACTTGATGCTTCTGAAACTGCTTATGAAAAAAAATTTGAGAAGTCTGCGACTTTCTTGAAATTGGTCAGACGATTTGCGTTTTTTATTCTGAATTGTTTGATGTGT
>CATIWJ010215213.1:0-17886 GCA_949640765.1 Croton laevigatus | reverse complement strand
TCAATATTCCGGCAACCATGATTTTCCATTGAGAAAACCAGTGAGTCGTTCGCCTGAAATTTGACGAAAACGCCATCTCAAACGCATTTTCGACTGATTTCATCACAACATCACACACACACACACCACCACCACCACGATCATCAAAAGTGATGATGGATTTGAAAAAAATGGAAACAAAATGGAAGCCCGATCGAAGCAGAAGCATGCTAGAAAAGTGGTTGTGCCACCGATACCAATTGAAAACTCCCATCTTTGCCACTTCCAACAACTTCCTGTGAAAACATGCAAATTGACATGTTTTTTGACCTGTTTATATCTCGATTTTCAATCACCCAACAATGAAAACTCCTCTTTTTCTGTCGTTCTACAATTCTTCTGATCAATTTTCGTCGATCTTTTGTCTATTTTGTCTGAGTTTCAAATCATCTTCACCTGATTTGAATTTTCAATGTCCAGTGTCTGTCGAGCTTCAATATTTCTTCAGGGCTCCGATTTATATTTCTGACTAGTGATTGATGCATCTTTGCCACCGCCACCATCTTGTCTAGTCAACACCTCCACCTCTCCATTTAGTTTAGTCGACGGTTAGGGTTTTCGGTGATTGGGTGATATTGCTTCAGTTTGGTTGTGTTAGATTTTACTATTGTTTTTCCGTTTGAATTTTGAAACATATGTATTTTTAATTTTTTTTTTACATTATTAGTGACGTTAAAAAGTTTTGATGTAAAAAAAAAATAATCTTTTGGGTAATTTTTTTTGAAAATAGCGGTTAAATTTATTTACAAGTCCAAAATATTGATTGTTTAGTATAAGCTAACCTTTTCCGTATCTCTAGTCAGGCTTGCCTACTCAATCCTGGTTTGCATTAGACGGATGGAAGTAGTAAGCAGGCAGGCACTCTGGATTAACTGTAAATCCAATTAATTTACGCGGAAAGACGATCTAAGTTAACTTTGTGATGGCAGGGCCCTTTGGCTTTTGCACTTTCACTATAGTATATATCTTCTGTTTGTTACCGTACCAATCAATGAACTTTTACTTTCCCAATTTTATATATCGTCTAATAAGCAAACCTTTTTATTTATTTCTTTAACTTTACCATCTAAACTTTTGACACAATTTGATATTTCTATCCTTTCCCTCTCTTTAAACTCTTTGGCTTCTTGCAATAATTTTTATGGCATACTTTTTTGACATTTCAATTAGTGTCCCTCCGAAACTAGATTTCAAAATTAAGCCCAGACGAACCATTGAATACATTATGTAAAACCATACAAATATCTTTAAATCAAATCTTATGATAAATTGTCAATGGCACATAATGTTAATTAGTGTGTTTAAAAATTTAGATTTTCCAGTGATTACTGTTTTATATAACAAAATTATATGAAAAGAATAATTACTATAGTTACTGTTCGAATTCTTTTTATTTCATTGGTTAATTTTTCAATATAGATCAATTGTTTATAATAAGAATACAAAAAATAATATACTAGTGTAAGCAAATTAAACTAATTAATTAAATTTCCCACTAGACAAGCCTAAAAGTAAAATAAACATATACATATATGTAAACATATTGAATAATATTGGTAATTGATAGTGTTTATATATAGTATTAAGGTTTAATACGTCAAAAGGCAACTCAATAATCTAAAAAAGTGTAAGCAAATTAAACAAAACCTTCCACTAGGTTTGCCTAAAAAAATACAATAAATATACACCTAAAGCTAATAAAGTTGAAAAGATTATATATATAATACAAGGACATAGCCAAGAATGTGTGGGGTTGAAGTGGGAATGATTTTATTTTAATTAATAATAAGCAAGAAGAATGGTGCGATGGAGTTTGGCAGAGAAATAAACAATGAAACCCTAATTATGGGTAATAATATAATACCCTTAAAAAAATAATAATAATATATTAAAGAAAGATATAAAAAAATTACTAGTATAATATTAGAGAATAAGGTTATTAAACCAATATGGTGAATACAAGTAGTATACGCCTTCGATTCGTTTAAAAAGATCTCAGACTCGATATGTAGTTATTTTCGCTCGAAAACTCAATGGAAAATCTCGGAAATTCGATGGGTTCCAAAAAAAAAAAAGGTGATTAATTAAAAAATGAAATTAATTAATGGGGTGATAAGAATAGTGGGCAAGGAAAGGAAAGCAATGGTCCCTTTATTCTCCTTCCTTCCTTAGCTTAGACAAAGCATATATTCTCCTGTTCCAATGAGTTTGTCTTCTTCTTAATATCCTCTGGATCTCTCCTACTTTAGACCCTCCTTTTAAGGGCCTATATTACAATTTCACTCTTTTTTTATAAGAAAAAATAAAAATATTGTAAAGGAAAATCATGTGTCTCTTTTTATTTTGCCCTAACCTCTATCTATATATCATTTCATCACCAACCAACTAATGAGAACCTAAATAATTGTTATGAACTAAAAACTTTTCTTTCTAACATAATAATTACTTTAAAAAATTATAGTTAGGCACCAAAAAGGCAAAGTTACTTATTGTTATTATTTCAATCCTGTTATAAAAGTTTCTTTGAATAGATAGGGTATATCAATAACAATAATAATGTCATACAATAACACTTATGGGGTGAAAATTAATCAAATTAATGGGTCTGTACTACTGTCCATTCAAAATAAATTGGTTAGTACTACTATACTAGTATTTTAACATGATCAGCCTAGTTCAATCTATTTTCACATGAGGAATTTAAACCCCTATTATGTCAAAACTAGACTAGACTCCACAAAAAGGGAATTTCAAACTATAGCTTCTCCATGATATTTGCATAGTTAGTTATACTCTATTTTAATGTGAAGAAATCCCACGTCAGATAAGAGTGAGGATGATAAAGAGTTTAGAGTATTTTCAATGCAACATTTCCTATTGACTTATGTGTTTAACAAAATAGAAGGTGTCAAGGGAGTTGTGGACGGATATGAATATGTTGACACCCAATTTAAAATTTTGGTTTCTAATACAATATTTTCTTTTTCTTTTTTGTGTTCTTTGTTAGAATTATAATTTAATATTTAGTCAATCACAATGCACCATTAAATGTAGACATTGTGTAAAAAACTCTCTAGAAATAGAAGGTAAGCTTGATAATATCAAGTCCACATAAGCTTCACATCCAAAATGGACATTAGCATTAGAGAATATTTATAAGAAAAAGTCTTCTATTTTTCTTATATGGCAAGTGAATTAGTACAATTTACATTAGTATTGGAAATGTTCTTACAAAGCTGAACAAATCTCATCTGTCAATTCAAATTTTTAAGTGAGTTAGGCCCAGATTCTTAACATAATATAACCAATTTTTCTCCCTCCATGTTAGGAAGCTTAATTATGTTTGTGATTTCTAAGTAATCAATTGTTTCCTTCATGTAATTTTTAATAAATAATCTTGAATATATTTATTTTTTTTGATAAATTTTTTAATAATATTTTTCTTTCAATATGAGGTATTTTCACTTTTTCAATGATTACTCCTTAACTGGAATTTATTTTTCTATGTTTATAGGAGAATTGGAAGTATTATACTATTTGTTAAGGGAAAGTTTAAGAAAATTTGCAAGTTTATTTTTACGCATGATCATAGTCACAAAGATTCAAGCGTTGGTGAAAGATTGGCAGAAGAAAAAAAAGAGAGGATTTAGTCAAATCAACATGCTATAGCATATTAGGAGGTTCAAATTCATATTCAAATTCAAATGTTATTAATATGAATGATTTTTTTATTTATTTAAAGATATATGAATTGTATTTTAACTTGTTAATTTTTTTAAACTAATGGCATTTTTTTTAAAAAAAATATGAAAATATAAACAATTAATTAATTATGAGGTGCAATCACTATAAATTTATGGCAATTTAAACATGGATATTTGTTTGTTAGTCGAACAAAAAAAAAACAAACAAGCAAAAGTGCCAGCAAAGCAAGACCATTAAGTTAAAGGGTGTTTGTTTGACCCTATGGTTGACTGGCTATGACCGGAGAAAAGGAAAGGTGTTCATTCCTTTCTACTTGTAAGCTAATATAAGTATAGAAGGGACCCCCCTAAACTCTTCAATTATATAGCTACCAAATCTCTGTGTCAATCACTTCAGCCCACCAAGTTGTGATAAGCTATTCATTCATTTTTATGGCCTTTGCAACATTTTTTTTTTTTTTATGGTTTTTACTTATTATCAAAACACTAAAAATTATTATTTATAGTGTGTGATGAAATCACTTTTAAAATAGTTTAAAATTTTTCAGTTAATTTTTTACATAAAATGAGCTTGAATGAAAATATCATATCATGTAGACTTAAATGATATAAGCTAGTTAAGTTAATCGATTAATATTAAACTTTTAATATATGTAAGTTTAAGCTCAAATAAATCCAATACACTTCATTTTTAACATGTTATATAAGTTCTAACTCTGCCTATTCCTTAACTTTTATAGCATTTTAAAAATAGTTATCAATTATTCAGATGACTAAACATACCACTAACTAGTCACTAATCAGTTGATATCGTAACTTTTTTTTTCCCTTCTATTTTTATACTTTTCTTTCATTCTTTGCCAAAAACAATTTTATACTTAAGCAAGCTATTTCAATTGTCATTTCTCAATTCATCTCCAACTTTCGCTATTTTAATTTTGTTTACTTTAATTTTTTCAGTCTTATCTATGGCTTCACATCAATCTCAACATGAAAATCTTGATCATATTTATTTTTTGAACATATTGCATATTTAGTACCCGATAAGATTTTTTTTTTCCCTCTTAATTATTAGTCTTAATATTATATAATACACATATAGTGCTCGTTCATTTTATCCTCCCTATTTGGATTTTATGAAAAACGTCTTCACTTATGAGACATCTTTTTTGAAAAATGGAGCCTAGATATTGAAATTAATTTGCACATGAAAATCAATATAGCATAACCTCTTTTTCTGCCTTTTTGTTGAACCAAATTCGCAATTTATGTAATCTGTCTTACTTCTATTTAGCAAAAAACACTACGCCTTATTTTATAGAGTTCTTTCCTCAGTAACATTAACTTATGGTTACTTCCTAGGTTGTTGGATGTAATCCCACATCAAGTAATTATAAGAAGTATAACATGCCATAAAATGAAATGGATCCGGTTCTACTTGAAATTGGCGTATTGGGATAACGAAGCTAGCCCTTCCCTGTGCACCAAATAGGTGCTAATAATGTGGTTGATAGGAATTGAATTGAAGAATTTCATATTTTATAACTTTCACAGTAAGTAGGATGATCAACATCTCGCACTTTGATTCTATCTTTTTTTTAGAACTAAAACATTTCCAAATCAGAAAGTAAAATTGCAGAAATAAAATAATTCAAATGTTTGCTAGAATCCAACCCTACACACAAATTGTACGTACGATTCTGTTCTTTTCTCATTTTTTTCTCTTGGCAAATGTGGCAAGACATTTAGGTGCTCTTTACTGTTTATTATGACTATATACATTTGATTAATTCAGCTAAAAAATATCGTTAACTAAAGCAAAAAATAAAACTTAATTAATTACACGTTTACCAATCTTTTCGAATATTCATGAAAGTTAGAGCAGCAATTAAAAATTTTATAAACCTGATTAAGGAATATGCATTTAACAGCAACATATTATTCTTCTGTGAATTGAATCTAGGAAGACAGAAGAACAAATTTTATAAATAAAAGGTGAGCAACTTGGCTATCTAGAAAAAGTTTGAAAGAAATAGCTTTGAATATATAAAGAAAAATTGCTTTGACCAAACCAAAATTTAATCTATTAGTAAGTCCATTTGTAATCTGGTCATGATCGGAGATTAATCTCGACCCGACTGAAAAAATAATAATAATGAAGATGGTGGGCATGCTAAGGGTAAAAGGAGACAGAGGGGAAAAAGCAAAGTATTTTATAGGTTGCCCATACTCTGATCTCACATTCTCCCATCACCTTTTACATTGATGTGATTCTTTGTGGGGTTGAACATGTTATTATTATATATCTTCTTTGATGGAATTACACCTTAATTGTTCTTAATTTTTCTTATTAATCACTTTCTTTTTAACAAGCAAACAAAATTTTGTACTAATCAGAAACTTATTGGATGTTGTTTAATTAATTTCGTTGATCCTTATTATGGTTCAGAGGTCGGAATAGATTTGTCATAATTGACCCCTGATTTTTAGCTCCAAATAAAAAAATATATATATTCGAAAGTATTTTTTTTTTTTTTGATAAAGGATAAAAATATATTATTCGTAATTTTATTACGAGAGATAAGAATCAGTAATACAGTAATTATCGGGAAGACTGCCTATCCAGAAACTGTAAAACAAAATACCCATAGTCCATCTAAGCATTTGGGACAAGTAGTAAATTACAAGGACTAAAACAAAACACAAAAAAACCTAAAAGCATAAGCCAGCAATCACAACTCCTCTTCTTCATTTTGCTCCGCCGCCGACGCCATCAACCACCACTAGCCGGTCCTCTACCATATCTAGCAACAGCCATCGCCCAAAACACCACCACTCGTTTCATCCAGATCTGTAAGAATTGGGAGCTGCCTTTTATTGAGCACTTGGTGTGCACAAGTAGAGCTTGCTGAAAACAGTGAGGAAGACTAAGGGCAATCACAATTGAATACCAGATCAACCAACAAACCCCCTACAATCAAACCTTACACACCAAACTAGCTAGAAAAATCGAACAAGATGCAGAAGCAAGGTAGGTGGTCAGACAAAAGAAAATCAGAAAGGCAGCATGTCTAGAGCCCTCAAACTTGAAGTACCATAAAAACAGCAATGAGAACATGTATGAGCTGAAGAAGGAGCAAACGCAGAAAACAGGAACCAGCGGAAGTGGAAATCTCGACGAATACGGCAATCTGACTGTGAATCAAATATGCCGGAGCACGTCCTCGAAGGGCAGAGCCCTCGTTGTGAAGCTCTCTGATTTCGTCTCACCGAATCTTCAGTTCAAAATTGAAAGTCTCATCACTCATAATCCAGCAGTAGAAGCAAAGAACATAAAGAAGAAAATTGCACTGAGGCAAAGGAACACATAAAGATGCACATAGGCAATGAAATTTGCACAGAGGCAAAAAAAAAAAAAAAAGTACTATTCTTTCATGGAGAAAGACATAGGTAAAAAGTTTATTGAATTATCGAGAGAGAAGAAAAAACGGGATGGCCACCGCCGGTGAAAATACCGGCGGTGGCCACAAAGGTGAACAAACCCTAGAAGAGCAAGAGCAATAAAGTAATTTTTTTAAAATAAAAGAACTACACTCAAACTTGATAAATTGATTAAATTTGAATATTTTAAAAAAAATTAAAACATTTTGAATAATAGAATCAGATTCAAGTTAATGTTAGATATTTATTAACCATACATGAATTGATACTTACTCCATCACAGTTATTTAACTTTTAATTTATAAGCTGGCTGTAGAAAATTTTAAGAAACAAACATTATTATTATTATTATTTAAGGAAAACAAATTAAAAAAAAAGGTAGGGGGGAAAAAGAGGTAAATACAGGTGTAGGTCACAAAAAAAAAAAAAAAATTTGTATAGAAGAGTATAGGATAGCTTCTTTTTGTTTGCCACTAGGAGATATGATTGAAATTAGATCATTCGCACAACCACAATGATTAAGGTTTTGAAAAAACTAATGAAATAAAATTAACAAAAATCATATCATCTTTCCCTAACAGCCACACACTCCCACACGTATGCATAAAGCTTATATATATGTGCACCATTCATAAACACAACTATATGTATGTTACCATCCACCGGATAAATCAACTAACTTTTGTGTTGTTATAACTTAATTAAACCTTTTGAATTCGAATTTTGTAGGTGTTTCTGCATTAAAACTTGATAGAAAAGGTTTTGTTAGTATTTGCAATTTGAATTTAAATTAATTGACATCCATAGTTTGACAATCGAATTTGGTAAGGAAAATTTTAAAAATGGTCATATTTGGCTCGAATTTGGATTAATAAGGCAAATAATCTAATAATGGGAAACATGATTTTATGTATAAAAAGACAATAAATTTCTCAAAAACTGGAAATGTTTATATATTGAGAATTTTATTAAGTTAATTATCTTTATAAGCTCTCTAAAAAAAAAGGTTGCATGGCATGTCAAGGCTTACTTTGATAGCAAGTACATTACCAAGGTTCGAATCCCGTCCCAAATTTAAAGAAGAAAAATGGTTGTTACATGTAATAAACGTATTTGTTAAATTGACTTTTTTCTTATTAATGTATTTGTCAATAAGGTAAAACTACGTTTCCATTAAACCTTAATCTATAGTACATACTCAAATGCTTGTATGTATTAATGACTCCAAAAGTCATTTATACTTTTTTTTATTTAAGTCAGTATAGTCTCTCAGACTTTTATCCCAACTAATTCGGACTCGACCCACGCCATGCATTAGGTAATGGTTTTTTCAAAAAGATTTATTATAACAAAATGTATAAAAATTTAATTATATTATTATATTAACTTTTAATTTCTTCAATATTCCTTTTTCATTAAACATTAATATCATAAGAATAATATAATGTACTACAATCGCATATGCAATCTAGTAAAAGGTATATGTTTAATTTTCCCATTGTTATCAATATGAACAGGAAAAAAATATGATTTATAAATGAATAGCAAAGATAGCAAAAGAATTTATAAATGAATAAAAAATATGATTTTTTTTCAAAAGAAAAAATAAAACTAATTTACTAGAATGGAGGGAGTATTATTAATATGAAGGAATTAGCTTATGCAATCTAAAACCTAGTCAAAGAAAAAGTTAAGAAACTCATAAGCTAGTTTTGAAAATTTAATGTTGATATTAACTCTTTTCAGCACTATTATTAATTTTTCCTAAATATAAATGTTTACTATGCACTACTCCATACATTAAATCAATTAATCTTAACAGTTTTAAATTTTTTGGAAAATTTAAAACATCAAGCACATTATAGGGAGAAATTCTTAGATAAAACAAGTCTAACTATAGAACAAAGTCAAAATTTGAACCATGAACTTAATTAAATGAAGCCTATTTAGCACTATTATTAAGTTAATTTTTTTTTTTTTTTGACATTCTTGAGAAGATAAGTAAAGTTAGAAACAAGCTTATCATGTAATAATGACCTCCTTAATAAGTAGAGATGGACACATATATGAAAAAAAGATTGGATAATTTAGATCCACTAAACAAAACTTTAGGAACCAATAGAAAAGAATAAGGTATACGCTAGCCTAAATTGCCAATTCATGTTAAATACTCATCAAATGCAATTTTATTCTTACATAAGGAAATAGACATGTGGGGTGGAGAGAGAAAAGAGAAAGAAAATCATGGCTGCCATCATTATTATTTCAGAGAGCTTAGCATAGCTTTCTTGCAAGTCTTGGGATCGAAGGCAGAGATATCTTAATCATTCCACACAAGTATTATATATACATCTTCCTGTAATTGCCACTGCTACAAAGCTATACCTAGCTAGAGTTTCTAGAGAGAGAAATAGAGGTGTTTTTACGATGTAAAAAGACCAATCATCCAGCTAAATATATTTTTAAAGAGCGAGAAGTTTAATTATTTTTTAATTTGTAGAGATAAGAAGAAAGTTGTAAATTAAAAAAAGAAAAGAAAAAAGTGTGTGTGTGTGTGTGAGAGAGAGAGATGGGTTATATTGAAGAAGTGTGTGTGTGTTTTCTTTAATTTGAAGGCTTACTTTAAGAAGGAAACTTGAAAGAGTAAAGAGAGGAAATAAAAAGGTGATGAGATACCCAAAAGCAACAAGGTATGTATGTATTTGGGTGTCACCTGAAAATTACTGTTTCGTTCTTTCAATTAAGTGAGGGATTAGAATAGATTCCTTCTTTTCTTTTCTTTAGAATTTTAATTTTACAACCCCCTACTCATCTTGGGATTTTCAAGCCCCCTTTTATATAAATTTTTGTGTGTTAAAAAATATTATGGAATCTACTAATCTCCACCACCACCACCACCACCACCACCAGCATCAGCTTCAAGGCCAACTTGTTTCTTCTTCTTCTTCTTCTTCTTTATCTTCCTCATCTAGCTATGGTGCTTCTGCTGCTTCTTCTTCAACCCCTACTTGGACCCAAAAGTTGTAAGTTCTTCTCTCTCTAAAACTGTAATCTTTTTCCGTTTTGCATAACATTTTTTGAGCTGTTCTCAGTACAATCATGATGAAAAAACTTTTAGATTTATGGAATCTCCCTTTTTTTTTCCTTTATATTTAGTTCTTCTTTCCCCTTTTCTTTATTGATTTGATATGCATCAATCACAATTGTCTAAATATAGAGGTTAAAAAAACCCAGCTGCATGTTTTATTAATTTCATTAATTACTTAAATTTTCAGAATAACAAATCAATCTTTGTAAATTGTAATTTATGCTTACTAGGGTTTTAAATTATTTTATTGCAGGAGCTTCAATCCTAACAGTAATGGAGTTTCAAATTCTGCAACAAACATTTCTATGATACAAGACATAAGTTTCCAACATTGGTACAATAATAGCAATGCAGCTACTCATCATCATCAACTTTCAAGAATCAAACAAGAATATTCAGATTCTTTCCCAAGATTCACTGATTTATTAAACACTAATCCATCATCAAACATTGAAGATTCTTCTTCTTCTCCTCCTCCTACACCTTACGTAGAAGAAGACCAAAAAGACATGGCTGATCTTAGCGAGAATCTCTTACTCAACAGTACTCTTTCTTCTGGTTACCCACAAATTTTTTCAAACTCTACTTATAATTCTAGCTTTGGAACTTCCAGATTTACCCAGATTTACCCTAGCATAAACATTTCAAACTTGAACCGGTCACCGTCGCCGTCACCTTCACCGTCACAGTCTCCGACAATGTCAGGCAGCTCTTTTGACATCAACTTACAAGCTTTGGATCTCTTAACCTCTAAAAGATTTAACGCCAGCAGCTTTGGACAATCTTCCCTTAATAATAATAATAATAATAATAATCTTGCCATGTACAATGGTCAGATGCAATCTTGCAGCCCCAGTGAAGTAAGTTTCAAATCCCCGTCTTTTTTGTCAGATTACACATACACTTATCGCTTACCACTGGATTATATTTTAGCGTCCATAATTACTTAATTGATGTAGTTAATTAAATTGTTATATATCAACTTTATGATATAATCGCATAAGTGATTAATATCAGTGGATAAATATGGAAAGTTGAAACCCTTTATTAAAAAAAAAACAATCTTTTGCAAGTTATGCACTAATAAGAGTTCTTTCTTTTTTTTCAGCTTTAAACATTAATCTCTTTATCAGAAATATCAGAAGTCTTTCTTCTTTTCATTTGTTATTATTAATAATAATTTGTTACATTATAAGAATGACTCATTTCTTTTTGAATTTAAAGATTTCATCTTTCACTACAAATGAAACAATGGAAACAAAGAGGCCCAACCCCAGCTTGATGGAGCCAAAGGCAACACAAGCTGCACCAAAGAAATCACGATTGGAGTCACGCGCTTCCTGCCCACCTTTTAAGGTAATTATTACTAATTAGAAATTAAGAAGATAAGTTTAATTATTAAACCATTTTTTTGGGTATAAATTAATAGTATAAGTTAATTATTTATTTAATTTTAATACTATATGTATTTGTGCATAATAATTGATATGGAGTACTGTAAATTAACAGGTTAGGAAAGAGAAATTAGGAGATAGAATTGCAGCTTTGCAGCAATTGGTTGCGCCCTTTGGCAAGGTAATTAATCTTTTATCTTTTAAGCTTATTATATATCATATTTTATTGTATTGTATTGCACTTGAATGGAGTTAAATATGATTCAACTCGAACCAACTTCAAATTATATATTTATATATTTAAAAATCAATTCTTAGTTTCCAATAAAATTATCACTTGAAGGTGCATTTTGTATTTGTAATATGATTTGACTCATATTTTATATAAATTTGTATTGTTTGCTATCAATTAAATATCATATCGGCCAACGCTCGAAGTTCAAAGCAAATGTTGTGTCGTGAATGGAAAAAATTAAATTGGAAGGGGTCGTTTCTAATAGATTTTTATTGTACATGAATCTCAAATAATCAGCATATGTACTTAAGTATTCAGAAATCAGGTAAATTTTCAAAAAATAAATAACACAATAGATTGAATGCTTTGAGTTTTCTTCTATTGGGCGCTCAAATATATTACAAATTTTTTTTGAACGTGAATAAATTTATTATTGGTACCTAATTTTTATGGTATCATCTATTCCGGACTTCACATTGTTTAGTCTTCAATTTTTTTTTTATATTATTTTTATGTAAAAGATAGCACAACTAGCATCAATAACATATACATTTTAATGATATTGTAAAATTATGTAAATTTTTACTACTTTACGAGTTTTGAGTATTTCATTAATGAAAATTGCTAGAAATTCTCCAGAAACTGAAGATGATAAGCTTAATGAGCAAGCATATATTATTTAGCATAAAAAATTTAGAAATTGTAACTAACGTGTAAATGATTGCATGTGGAAAACTGCAGACAGACACGGCATCCGTACTAATGGAGGCTATTGGATACATTAAATTCCTTCAAAACCAGGTGGAGGTACATTCACTTTCCCTACATTCTTCGTCTGGTCAAAATGGAATTAAACACTGAACACTATATAGAAGCCACGTGCTTCTGAAATCAAAATTATGTAGCCACTCCTAGGGTTTCAGTAATACTAAGATTCATTCTTCTTTCTAGATTAATTAAATGTTCATTTTGGCGCTTGAATCTTGTACATAATGTGTGGATAATTCTGAATACCAGCTGCCTCTTTAAAATTCAATATGTAAAGTTAAATGAGTTTAGGAGCGAATAGAAAATTTCACTTTCCGTCGCAAGTATGAGACACTGGATAGCCATTTAGTAAGAGTTATATTTATATTAAACACTTTAATTTATTGATCACAGGTTTTTCAACTTATTGAAAGGATATTTTTAGACTTGGGACCTATTCTATAATTTATTATTTTAATTCTAATAATTATAAATAAATGGGTAAATTATTTTATATTACATATAAATAAGTACTCAATTATATTATATTTTTAAATCTTGAATGAAAATGTTCGAATATAATTTTTATATTAATATTTTTATAAATTTAAGATAATAATTTTAATTTAGAAACTATAAACCAATTTTATAATAACAATTTTCAATCTAATAATCCAATAATTATTTTCAAAAATTTAACTTTGTTAGAGCATATAGTTTTCAGCAATTTATGAAAAAATTTAGTTGCTAGTAATTAACTAAAAAAAGAATTATGTTAATAAAATAATTGAAAGTTTGGGGTAAATAATAAAAAAAATGAAAAATGAGTAAGTTGAATCCGATGTACAAATTCATAGACCAAATCGAACATTTAACCTATTTTTAAGGATTGCTTACATGTTTTTTAATGTAAAGTCTTACTTATTATAAATTCGATGTTGGCACTAATTACAGTAAGGAAAATTTGATTACAATTCACGCAATATATTCCCGAATCAATTATTTTGATAAAACATTGTACATCACATGTTGCATATATCCTTAATATTAGGTGAAATTCCTATTCCAAAAAGGAAAATTAATGTGTATGATAATCATGTTTTACCTATTAGTTTATTGTTAAATACACTTATATTTAATCATAACTACGTCCTTCTCCATCCACTACATAGCATTTTTGTTGATGATCATTGTTTACTAAGTGATGACAAGTTTTCTTTTCAATTATCAATTCACAATTAGATGTATAATTAAAAAGAATGATTTCTTAGTTTTCTGAAAGATATATATTTAGCCATTTATTTTGTTTTCCTCCCACCTTTTTTCTTTTTTGCTGCAGACACTGAGTGTTCCATATATGAAATCAACTCGTAACAGGACTAGTACTAGAACAACGCAAACAGTAAGTTTATTTTCAACTTGCTTGCTTGCATGAACATATGTAGATGATACATATATATTTTTCACGTCACCGAAAATGGTACAGGTGGTTGTGAAGTGGATATAATTATCCATTTGTGATATATATATTTTTTTTTCTTAAAAGGAGAGTCTACTCCTATTATGTAGCTATCAGAAAAGATTACTTCTATTGTGTAATTTATTAGTTCATACTAACTAAATGTGTAAAAAATACATAGTTTCAGGGTTCAACTGCAGAGGAAGGACACGATGACCATTCAAAAAAGGATTTAAGAAGTCGAGGGCTTTGTCTTGTCCCAACTTCATGCATGTCTTATGTGACCGGAGATGGCAGCAATAGTGGTGGAGGAATGTGGCCACCGCCTAATTTTTGTGGAGGAACATGATACAAATTCGGTATTTCAAGGAAGCAAAATAACTCCTGAGCAATGTTAGAATACGTTATGCATGTTAATTTATATTTTCAATTTTCTTGGGTAGGAATTTTTAAGCATGATTAATTATTAGTTATGCTTATGTAGTTTGTTTTAATGGAGCAAGTTTGGTCATCCTGCAAAATTAAGGATTCCAGGATGGACCAAATTTGATCCATTATCCATTCAGATTACAAAACATTGATTCTTATGTAAGATTAAATTAAGCAAACTCCCTTGTGTTTTTTGTCCAACGCGTTCTTTGATAATTTGATTATTACTAGGCTTCTTCTCAATTCCAATTCTTTATTGGGCCTTTCAGCTGTTTTCGTTTTCAATCTTCAAGCTCATATTATTGTAAAGCGCAACCCAATCTGGTTTCAAGTGGAGAGTTTGACTGTTGAGGATAAAAATCATCTTTAAGTTATGTTGGAGGAGTTAACAATCATATTCAACGAAAGTAGGTTTTTTTTTAGTGAGGTTTGCCTGTTAGTTATGTTAGTTATCTTTAATAGCTGTTGACAAATGGCTAAAAGCTAAATTTAGGAGCGTTAACTTTTTAGCTATCAAGATGTAACTTCAAATTCAATGTTTGAGAAATCAAGCTTTCATGCTAATTAGCTAATTCAATTTAAATTCGGTTTGATAAGTTATAATAATAAGTTTTACCATTATACTACCTCCGACTTTTTTAAATGTTTACATTTCCTTTTTTGGGTGTCTTTTTTTGTTGTTTACATTTTCATTTATAGTAAGTTTTGTAATTGTTTATTATTATTTCTTTATTGGTATTGGTGAAAAAGTAAGTGGTTTAAAGGATTAGTAATTGTTTATTAGTATTTGTGTATTGGTATTGGTAATTTATTGATATTTGTGTTTTTAGGGTGTAAAGAATTCAAAAAGACGGAGGTAGTAATACAAATCGGACTAAAGTTAGACGATACTAAGTTTAAGCTCGGTTTGATAAGTTCAAACATACTACAAGCTTGATAAGTTTAAAAGATATCATTTTCTTATTTTTATTTAGATTCATAATTTAAATCAAATTTGCTAACATATTCGATTAGTTACACTCGAACTCGGTTCATTTATTTGTCAAGCCGAATTCAAATAAATTTTGAAGGAGTTAAATTTTTAATAACAAATCAAATAAATGAGCTGAACACTGTTCAGCTTGGTTCATTTACATCCCTTTATGTGGGGTATCATTGTAATTTGTAGCCAATAATTATTATTGGTAGACACAAATGGATCCAGTCGGTTTTTCATTCCCAACTGGTGTTGGTCAAAAAAGGGGTTTGAAACGACCAAAAAAACAAAGTGGATGATGAATGTGTGAAAGTGAGAAAGGGTGGCTGTCTGCATCTCCTCTCCAGCTGGGCCATCATTGATCACAGCCCAACTAGCCTCCTACTACTGGATATCATTCAATTGGTATTGGTTCTCCTGTGACTATCCCATCCCAGGCCCACACAAAGCTTCAATTAGATATTTTCTCGAACATTGCAGAATTATAGATATTTTTGTTCATTATTGAGACATGATAAGTCAAGACTAGAAATGTGGCTGTATGTCTATTCAAAAATTAATGTTCATAAAATATCAATATATAGTAATTCCTTTTGAAATATCAATATGGTAATTTTGTGTTTTAAAAAAGAACAATATATTGTTTACCTCAAATAAAAATTAACCACCCAATGGATGTATCAACTAGGGGTGGCATAAAAAAATCACAAACCGAAGATTGATTAACCGAATGGTTTGGTTCGATCTGCGATTCTAAAAATATAAAACCGATTGGTTCGGTTCGATATTTGATTTTGAGTGTCTGAGAACCGAACCAAATCAAACTGAAAACCGCATCCTAAAACGACGCCGTTTTGTCCTATTCCTAATATTAATATTGCTCCTCTCATTTCTAGCCACTCAGCTAACCCTTCACCTCTTCCGCCTCTCTCCCCTTCATGGCCTCCGCCACTCTCCCCTTTTATCTCCTTAGCCGTTCTTCTTAAACCTCTGCCGATAATCTTTTCCTCCTTCAAAAAGGCTACAATGGATTCCTATACCAGAAAAAAAGAGTTGATGGTGACAAGTAGACCACTCTTTTGATTAAAGCTTTATTCGACCTTGTCTGTCCTAATAGCAGAGATTATGGGTTTCCTCTTAAGCAAGCTCTTCATTATTACTATTAGCATATGTGTGATTAATAATTCAGCCCCTACCTGAATTGTGTCTATTCTAAATAGTTTGTTATCATTATTATTAGGGTTACTTATAAATGTAACCAGTTCAATTCTATTATTGTTTCTCATGTGATGTTCTTCTGTGATTGCACTTAATAGCAAAAGGGTAATTAATAATGCAAATGGTAATTGATAATTAAAAATGGGTTAGTGATTTAGTCAATTCAGTTTTTGTAAATCACTTTTTGATTTGTGGCGTATTTCTTCTATGTCTAACAATTTGTCAATGAGAATGGACTGAAGTGTGATCCACATTTGCCTTCTTAAGTGTCTAACCATTTGGCAATGGAAATGGATTGAAGTGTGATCCACATTTACCTTCTTATGTGTCTAACTATTTGGCAATGAAAAATTCGATTTATAATCGAACCGAAACCGAAATATTCGATTCGGTTACTGTTTGGTATTCCCTTTTACGATTTGATTTTCGGTTTCATCTTCTAAGCATTGGTTTTTCTTTTCTTTTTTTTTTGTTGACATTTTCGGTTCGATTCGGCCGACTAAATCGAAAATGTCAACCCTAATATCAACTTGTAAAAATTAATTTAATTTAAAAAAGTGTTTCAAATTCAAACTAAAAAATATTGTTGTAATATAACTCGACAGGAAAAAATTTTCTCATCTTTAATAATTGTGTGACTCAAATTTGAAGTAATTTGTACTTATAATTTGATGATAGAAAATGTTAATGTTCATATACAAATATTAAACACTTGCATTTGTGCTATCACCGTCCCAAAAATCGAGCATAATTTATTTTAATACCATTACTTAATAATAAAATATTTGTTGGCAAAGAAAAAGGAAAGCAATTATTCAGCCAGTAATAATAATTTCACAAATAATTTGTCAAACCATAACTTATCACTCGCCAAAAAAAAAAAAAATCCAAAAACTTATGATATAGAGTTGCTTATGCAAGTAAATTAAAGAAAAATGCACCTTCAATTAGTTCACATATCAACATAATGCCAATAACATTGCTTTCAGTAAGGCACCAAATATAGAATTTTTCCCTAATCTTATTATTTTATTTGAAATCTTAATGGATACTATATATTATGATCTCAGTTTCAAAATTATAATCCCAACTTTTTTTTAATATTTTAAAATAGATTTGCATTTTTAAATAGTTTGAACATACTTTTTTTTTTTTT
>CATIWJ010215095.1:0-15616 GCA_949640765.1 Croton laevigatus | reverse complement strand
ATATGCAGTAGGAATGATAAGTCGCTTTATGCAAAACCCCAAGAAGCCCCATTTGGAAGCTGTTCGTCGAATTCTTCGATACATCAAAGGCATTATTGACTATGGTATTCTTTACAAAAAGAAAGAAAAATGTGTGATGGTTGGATTTTGTGATGCAGACTATGCTGGAGATTATGATATGAGGCAATCAACTACAGGGTATGTGTTTAGTCTCGGATCGGGACCTATCTCCTGGTGCAGCAAGAGGCAACCTACGGTATCTTTATCAAGTACTGAGGCAGAGTACAGAGCAGCAGCGATGGCAGCTCAAGAATGTATGTGGCTAGTACAACTCTTGAAGGATCTTCATCAACCTGTTGACTACTCCATAAAATTACATTGTGATAATCAGTTTGCTATATACTTGACTGGAAATCTAATGTTTCACGCAAGGACGAAGCATGTGGAGGTACATTATCGCTTTGTTCGAGAAAAAGTTTTACTTGGAATAATCAAGATAGCGTATGTGAAGACCAAAGATCAAATAGCAGATATATTCATCAAAGGACTCGGCGGTACAAAATTTGAAGACTTTAGAAAGCAACTTAATTTGGTGAGTAAACACACATTACAAAAGAGTAGTCGGTGAGGGGGAGTATTAAGAAAGCCACCGACTATCTTTGTCTACAAATCTCTAGAATAGTCTATCAATTTGATATATTAAATATGTTAGATTTTAAAGGAGTTCTCTAGATAGTACAAGTTGGTTCTTTAACCGACATTTCACTAGTATAAATATGGGCCTAGCCCTTCATTTTTTGTGTGCAAGTGAGAAATGATAATGTGGTTAGTGTGAGTGACGTGAGATAAAGGGTGTGTGTAGTGTTTGTGTGAGTGATGTGAGATAAAGGGAAAAGTGAGTGAGAAGTGATAGAGTGAGTGTGTGTGCAAAATAAGTGGTGTGAGCTTGAGTGCAAATTGTGAGTTTAGTCCTCATATTTGTATTTGTGTTTTAAATAAAAATAGAAGTTTTATTTGTTCAATTAAGTCCTCCTATTTTTTCAACACCATATACAGATAAAAATATCCAATACAACATTATGGGCTCATATAACGTGAGTATACAAATATATCATAAGTTAAATATGGAGGGATTAGAGGACATTATTATGGTAGGCGCTTGGATGAATTTCAATCCGAAAGTGTAACTATATGCCTATAACAAGGAGGAGAAGAAGAAGAAAAAGAAGAAAAGGAGGAGGAGGAGGGAGGAGAAGAAGAGGAGTAGTAGGAAGAGGATGAGGAGGAGAAAGAGGAGGCAAGAGAAGAAGAGGAGTAGTAGGAAGAGGAGGAGGAGGAGGAGAAGAAGAAAAATGATGGAAAATTGCCAACTGATAAAAAAGAAGATAACATGAAAGAAAACAAGGGGAATGAAAATTTGCAGATGGGAAAATAAAGGAAAGAAAAGGAATATTTTTAACAATAAGGGTATTTAAGGAATTTGATTAAAAGTTTTTTTATTATTGAGTTAATTTATAAAATTAGTTGCTATTTTGTTAATTCAAAATCAGAAAAAGTGATATCCACCAAATTCAATGCAGGATGTTAAACTCGTTTTTAATTAGATATCACACCAAATATATCTTAAGCAAAAGGAATTATCTGCCATTTTTCATATATTATCATGGAGAGTATAGTACGGTAATTATCGATAACTGAATCATATTGATCGGAAAATTCAATTTCATTTACCGAAGAGTGATATAGTTAATGAAGTTCAGTTTTCAGTATTTGATAAAATTATAATGGGTATCGATAGCAGTAAGTAACATTGTATTGTCAGTAAAAATGGAAAATTTACTATAGAACCAAAATTGAATTAAAATTTAGAGACGGAGACAGGGAAGGGGTGGAGAGTGCAACGACCCTCCCAACTATTTTAAAACATATACAATAAGATGTGAAAATAGACATAATTTTCTAGTAGTTCAGTTAGAAAAGCATGCATTTTTTATTCAAAAAAAAAAAAAAAGGAAAAGCATGCATTTACTCCCTATAATAACTACCCCGGTTCAAGACTCCCCTTTACATAGGAGGAATTTAACACATAAGTTTGGAATTTTTTTTTCCTTAATGATACACTATTGCACAAATGAAGGGTATTCATCTTTTCTCAAATATACTAACCCAATTTTGTAAAGTTCGATTCAATTTGTATGGATATATTTGGTGAGCCAGAAACATTTTAGTTTTTTGAAATTTTAAAGCTTCAATATTCATGGTTTTGAAGGTCTGGCTAGAAATTATAGTGAACCATAAACAATTTACATGAGTTTAACAGATCCTAATTTATTCTAGTGATGAGGTGCACGTAATGTAATGTAATATTATCATTCAACCTATCAAGAGGGCTTTGAATTTTATTAAGAAAGAAAGTAGATTTTTTTTTCTTCTAAAAAATGGAAATTTGCGAAATTCAAAACGCTGCAGTTTTGTCCTTCACGAATTATGAAATACGCCGTCGTTTGGTTTCCGTAGTTTGAACCGCAAGTTGAATCCATCCAATGGCAGTAATGGTGAGGTCCTGGGTCTATCTCACCCCATTTTTTGGGTCGTCTTCTTTTATTATACAGAAAGCAAAACCATAAACAACTCTTAACTACAAACCGAACAAACAATCTGTTGTTGTTGTACTCATTTGCTTATCAACACGAAACTCCATTTCCACCATTACACCTCTTAACTTCTTTCATTCAACCTTTTCTCACATTCTAATTTTAAACTATGGAAGAGAACAACACTTCACCGACAAAAGATGATAAACATCCCCAATCACCGCCACAGGTAGAAGTAGAATCCAAGGCTGAGCAACCGCCGGAACCTAAGACTAGTGGAGGAGGAGGTTGGGGAGGCTGGGGATTTTCTGCTTTCTCTGTTCTTTCAGATCTCCAAAAAGCTGCTGAGGAGATCTCCCGTAATGTAAGTTTTATTTTATTTTTTATTGTTTCCTTGTTCGGCATTGTTTTCGAAATTAGGGCTTTAAAATCAAGTGTTTGCCTCGGTGTCAGATCTAGGTTTTTGGAATTTTGGGACGCTGCATTCTATTTTTGTTTGTGTTCAATGTTTAGTTTCTGTTTGGATACAGGCCGCGGAGGCTGCAGAGAAGGCTGCAAAGAGCATAGCGGATATGCAAAATGTTGCCGAGGATTCGGAGTCTTCTAAGGGAGAGGAAGAGCGAGAAGAATCTGATAGTGATAAGGAAACTGAAGATGAGACTAAAAAGCTAAGGAAATCTGCTTTAGATAAATTGGAGAAAGCAAGCGAGGATTCCTTACTAGGACAGGCAAGTGAAACGATTTCTCTATCATTCTTTGAAATATGCCTCACAATGTGATGCTTTGTGTTCTCAATGAATGCTTATTCTCTTATTTCCGCCCTTCAATAATGCAAATATCATATTGTTTCTTCTTTTCAATGTTTTTAGGGTTTGAAGGTTTTTGATCACTCTGTAGAGAATTTCGCTTCTGGAGCCTGGCAAGCATTAGGGAATGCTTTCAAAGGGGGTTCCGATTTGGTTCAGAAGTAAGTATCATAGCTGTTGCACATTTCAATGCAGTGCAGTAATTCTATTCCAAATAAGTTTTCTAATTTGAATCTTTTTTTTTTTTTCCTTTTATATAGGCTTGAGCATTCTGCTGTAAACCTTGCTGAATCAATTCAACAAGGTAACTTACCAGGAGGAGCTGGTTCAGTTGCACCATCCTTACTAGAGGTTAGAATGATTGTCTTAATGTTTGTTGTGAATGTTTTCAGTGCTGCTTATTCTTGCCTTTGTGTTACAGACCGGCAAAGCTTTTACTACAAAGGGAATGAAGGTGCTTGAATATGTTGGCAAGGAAACCATGGATCTACTGATCACAGAGACTGGTATTGAAGTTGAGAAAACTTCTAAAGGATCTGAGCAAGAAGCTGATGAAGATCACTTACTTGAAGAAGTAACATTTGATAGATGCTTCTATATTTATGGAGGTCCAGAACATTTGGAGGTCATTTCCTTGTCATTTTGGTTTACATTCGTTTCATAAATGATAGTTTATAGTTAATATTGAAATGAGTGAGGTAATGCTTCAGGAGCTTGAGGCCTTATCCAGCCATTATGCCTTATTATTTAATCGAAGAAAAGTCAAATTACCTGTGGAGCAGAAAGCTGTATATGATGGAAAGCTTAAACTTGTTCAGCAAATTTTCGATTTGAGCACTGAAATGGATGAGAATGGTGTTGAGTCAAACAAAGGGAAAAAAATAGATTCTGGAACTGACGAAAGCAGCGATGAGATGAAAAACTTGCATGATTCAAGTGTTAGCAAAGCTGCTGACATGGCTGCAGGGTAATATTGCTTTGCACAAAATTTATGGACCTCTCACAAATGCTGTACTGCCAATATGTGTTTGTGTTTGCTATTTGTCATGCTATGTTAGATTTCTATTGCTAGTTATATCAACTTTATTAAAATACTGTCTTTGGAATGGTCTAAGCAGCCGTCTAATATTAGTTTGTACTTAATACAGACTTACTGATTGATTTCACCTGTTAAAATTGTCCTTAGTTTGGTATTTTTGTTCTGCATAGAGATGTTGCCTCTAATGATATTTGTGCTTTGTGCCTTTGAGTGCTTAAAGTTATCAGCTTGGATATGTGACTGTTTTCTGTATGCCATAATTTCTCATCACATATTTGCAGGTTTACAAGTGCCCTGGCGGGGTTGAATGTGAATGACATTGTTCAGAGGACGACAGGCAGATTAGAAACTCTTCAGTCAGAAGGCGTTCATGTATGTGTTGGATTTGGATATCATTGGAATTCCTCCGTACTTTTCCAATGTTTATAAATGTTTTAAAAATGCATGTCTTTGCAGAGGCTTTCTGAAATGTGCAGTTCAGCAGTGTTTCAACTTCTGATGCTGGGGAAATCTGTCATATCCACTTCTAACAAAGTGCAGGAAGGGGACACTGATGCAGATATAATGAATGTTGAGTGGCCTGAAGATTCCATTGAAAAAGCAAAGTTAATCAGAATAAAGGCACAGTCAATGGCTGGATATATGGAAGCAGTTTGCAACAGTTTCATCACAGGTTGGTTTTATACACTTCGTAATCTTACATTACATTGATGTGGTTTTTTACTTTTTCCGTTGTATTGACATGATTGCCGACCCCAACTTTGTTTGGGACTAAGGCTTGTTGTTGTCGTTGTTGTATTGACATGATTATGAACCTTTAAAGTTATGCCTCTGGCGAGGTTCGTCAAGGGTTTTTGTTTGGATCTTGTGCTTACTGTGCCTTTCAACTGGTTAGCCAACCTAACTGAGATGAACTCTTCATTGGTTTGGGTGCATGCCCTTTTAATGGCACTAGGTGGTATCAAAAGGGTAGAAGATAGCAATTGGAATCCCCTTTAATCAATCTCCATTCCGAATTTTCCTTTTTGCCCTTCCTTTTCTTGGCCTCTCTTTCCTACTAACCTTCCTTTATACTGTTATCTGTCATCTTTTTTTTTTTTGTTCGTTCATGCATAGAAACATTCCCTTTTAGGTCTCAAATATGGAGAATATCTCCATCTCCTAGCCTTTGCTTGGTTTAAGTTTGTTCCTGCGATCACAATTTCTGTGTAATAATTAGATGAGACATCCCTACTTGGAATGTGTGTTTGTTAGATCTAAATCTATAAGAAAAGAATGTTGTTAACGCAATGAGGGGTTCTAGACAGGTGTATTTATTGCAAGGCCTTCTCAATTCTCAATGTGTATGCTTAATGATCAAATGATCTGTGTTGTATATGTACACATGATGCTTGGGGCTCTTAGGATCATTCTTGTTAGGGATTGAGTTTTTTTTCTCATCTTACGAGAGGAATAATTAAAATTTACAATAGAAGAGCTTCAGAATGAAAGCTTGATCATGCTAATGATTGATTATGCGTCATATCTTTTATATATATGTTCTCATTTATGTGTTTGGTTTCTTATTGTCCCTCACAAATCACAGAATCTAGTTCTATGTTTTGTTCATATTGCATCATGAACAAGGCTGTGAAGAGGTAATTTTAATTGATGATATGATTTTCATCTCAGGCATCTCTGATGTATCTGAAGCTTATGTGGCTGCAATGAAGGGTGCTACTGCTGATGCTCATGATAATCTTCCAAAGACGTCAGTGCAGGAAAAAGCCAATGCTTTATCTGAGCTTATCCGCACTGACTGGACGACTGCGGTGAGTAAAATCCAGGATGGGCTACAATTATTATCTTCTGTACTGATGTCGACTTCAATATCAGCTGCGTGAAATCTCTCTACACTGTATTGTAAATAGCAGTTTACTCTGATTTTTCTTCTCACTGACAAAAAAAAGAATTCATCCAAATTTAGATGGCAACTTCTTCACTTTGTTTTTTATATTTGAAGAGTTGAATGAATGTCAGTGACAGGCACCTGACTGTGTATTACCTCCTGTAATGGAAAAATATAAATGAGATGAATAATAAAGGGGAATTAGTTAAAAAAAATGTTTTGAGTTCAAGTGGCGTTTGGATTAAATAAGCCAATGGCGATTAGTTGAAGCTGAAGAGTGGTTAAAAATGATGCGAGCTATTATGTGTGTGGTAATGCTCTTTGTTTTTTTTTTTAAAGAAGAGAACAGGTGGGTGAATTATGAGTATTTTTTTTTATATTTTTTTTACATAAATTATGAGCATCTTTTTAGCAACGATGAATTATGAGTTTGGCATGACGGCAGAAAAAGCAGTGTCTGTATTGATATGCCCCAAACAGTTGGGAGCAGAAGTGGCTCCCATCATTTTTTTTGTTAACATGAAGTAGTTCCCATAACAACAAGGCTGAAGACCCGACGCTCTTGGAGTGCAGAAAATTATCCCCCTTCCTTCAAGTGTGTGGTGCGTGTGTAATGTCTATGAAAAAAAAAAGTGGTTCCCATCATATGATTTCCGGATGATTTTCAAATTGAGGTCGGTGAAAGGGCAGGTGAAATAATTTTCTCACTGAAATTATATACAATTATAGATTCCAATTTCCAACCGCGAGATGATGTTCTTTCCTAAATTGGGTAAATGCACATTTTCACACTAATTTTTTCAAAACTAATCAATTAGGCTCGTAGAATATTTCAATTTGCAGGATTATTCTATTAAATATATATGTTTTCAGATTAGATAGACTAATACTTAATGAATATGAGATGCCTAAAATATGAGATGCATGGTTTGCTAGCCTTAGGGGTGAGAAAAATAAACAGCACGCACCTTATTTACTGTGAGGCTTGTGGTTTTCCCTCATGATGCAGTGCGGTTTAGCATTACTAAAATCCGTAGTTTGCTATTCAACCGCATATAATATATAATCTTCAATTTTCATGAATTATATGTATCTAATTTGAACCCTCTTCCATTTTTCTCATCTCTACTAAAAAAAGGCTTTAAAAAAATAAAGTAAAGCTATTATAAATATCAAAATAAATCAAACACCATCTTATAAGTCATGCAAGCACTATATTATAATACCTTTTATAGAGTTCTTTTGTGAATTTCGTTTGAATCCATGAAGTGTTGAATACAATTGTCAAAATATGTTGTTTTAAATATATATTTTTTAAATTATGATCTTTAAGCTTAATTGTTGTTTTATTAGTATAGTAAAATAAATTATTTTTTTTCATATTCAATGACAATTATTTTTTGTAACATGTATTTACAGTTTTGCTTTTTCTGTTATTAATTTTTATTTTTTTTATTAATTAGCCTTTTTAGTCTTGATTTTAAATACTTTTTTTTTTCTTTTTCTGTCTTTTTTTTTATTGTTTAGAAGTGGTTTCTACAAATGGTCAGTAATTATTGGCCGTATTCGTAAAGACCCCCTAATAATTAATCTTTATTACTGGCAAATCCCTGTAGCCGATCCTTTATTCCTTTCTTTATTACTGGCCAAAAAAAAATATTCTTTTGAAAGAAACAACTTGGACCTAAATTGGGCTTACTGTTATAGAGGCCCATCTTGAGTGATAGCCCGGATACAAAATCCTGAAAAACAAATAAAACCCTAGTTTCTATTTAAGTAATACCTGTTTTAAATCCTACTTCCAAGACTCTGATATAGCTTCTTCAACTCGGCAGCCGCCTGCATTTCCTCATCCTTTCTGCCGTCGCGAATCTCATTAATATCCAACATTAAAAAATGTCAGGGTAAGATTTCAACTTTTCCGATTCAGTATTTCCCAAATCATAATTTCATTGCTTTAAATCTCTAGTTTTAGTATCTTCTTCGCAAATGCACAGAAATTATATTTGAATTTTTAGCTTCCTTTCTTGATTGTCGATTGCAGTGAGGATGCTGCCGTTCCCGTTGCTGCTGAGGTTCCGGCTCAGCCACTCGGCGAGCCTATGGATTTGATGACTGCATTGCAGTTAGTACTAAGAAAATCATTGGCTCATGGAGGTCTTGCTCGAGGTCTTCATGAAGGCGCTAAAGTGATCGAAAAGCATACTGCTCAGATCTGTGTATTGGCTGAGGATTGTAATCAGCCTGATTATGTTAAGCTTGTCAAAGGCCTTTGCGCTGATCATGGTGTTGGCCTCTTAACTGTTCCTAGTGCCAAGACTCTTGGCGAGTGGGCTGGGGTTAGTATTTTTTCTTCCATTGAATTTTTTTTTTCAAGATTTGAACTTTCAATTATGTATTTTGTAAAACTTTAATGTTAGCTTAATATAATAACAAAAATGTAAATATCTAAAAATCTCTAGTGAATGGAAGATTGCTGTCATTGGCTGATTGCCTTACCATTAGTAATTAGTTATAGAAGCTGGAAAATTAAGCAAGTGGATGGCGTAGTATATTAATCTAATTATGATTTAGAGATGCATAATTTACTTATTACATTATATTGGATTGTGAGATTCTGATTATTTTATCATCTGTGAAGATGGTTTATTTTAATGGGCTGCTTCAGCTTCTTGATTTTCACTTGCCAAAGTGTTTATCTTTCTTTGTGAATTCATTATGTTTATTTTATTCTTTAACTTGATACCGGCTCAACAGTTGTTTCATGATGTAAATGAACTGTTTACAGTCTTACATTCTCAATCTCGTTTTGGTTAACATTTGTTAATAGTTCCTCCGTCTATATAATTTGTTTGCTAAAATTTTGAATCAGTAATTAGTGTTAGTTTTTGCCAAGGAATACAGACTTCACACGTAAAGCCCGAAGATTGACATTTCATTGCTGTCATTTTATATGTATCCAGTTTATGCTTTATCTTGTTCTGTTCTTGCACCAGGATCTATTACTTGTGAATTTAAGTTGTTAACTTTCTTATATCTTTTTATGATTTGGACATTCTATTAAATAGTCATCTCATGGTATTTATTGGGTTATTGCTGCAGTTATGCAAGATTGATTCTGAGGGAAAGGCCAGGAAGGTAGTTGGGTGCTCCTGTGTCGTAGTTAAGGTACGACTATTTCAGATATCCAGATATTGTTATGATCTTTTGATCGAGTTAATTTGATTCATGTGTTCCCTTTTCATGCTTGTTTTGCAGGATTATGGAGAGGAGAGTGAAGGTCTTAATGTTGTTCAACAACACATCAAGTCTCACTAGGTGTGAAATGTGATTTATTGGGATCTTAATTGAAGAGAGTATTTATAGACAAATTGTGTTGTTTTCATGATAACTGGATTTTGAATGTTGCCTATCTGCTGTGTTACTTCTCAATGATTTTTTTTTATTAGTAGACCCCCTTTTTTTTTGGGTACGTTACAGTGAGGAATTAGCAACTGCAAAAAATAGAAGTTGAGATTAAAGCCCTGTTAGCATTTTAATCATGACCAAAAATCTCCATCTGGTCCATATGTCCTTAGTACATAAAAATTTCTAACCTAGTAATTGTGAATTGGGTGATAGAAATTTATTAATATAATGATTAAAATATTTTTATAAAATATAGATCATAAGTAAAATTGTAACCAAAAAAAGATCATAAGTAAAATAAAAATATAATAATTTTTTAATTTCTTTTAACTTGGGTTAATGATTGAACCTCTTAAGGGTAAAAAATAGTTGATGAGTTAAAGTTGATCCATTTTATAAATGCAACTAACCGAGTTTAATTTTGAACATATCCTAAAAGATAATGTTCTTTTAGATTTAACCATGCAAATCAAGAACTTAAAGCAGCTATCAAAACTGGAATACTCAAGATAAGTAATAGGTTTAAGGATTCATCTGAGAATTTTGAATATTCTGCAATATCAAGGGAATTTTTTACTTAATATATGAAAGGGTATTTATTTATTTAGACTGAATAAGTTTTTTTAATTTTTTTGGTCATTGGTTTTCTTTTTTCTTGCTTTTGTCCCTTTTGTCAAATAATTGAATAGCGATGCCAATTATAACATTTGAGGACAAGTTCAATTAATCAAGAAAGAAGCTTCTATATAAGATAAACCAAAAGGTCCACATTTTACCTACCAACAAGTACCAACCATACCCACAGGTATCATATTCCGTTCTTATTTAAACCTTAACTCCATTATAAAAAACCAGCATTCATCTTTCATTTCCTCAATTAAATTCTCTAATTATCAGAAAGCAATGGGGGAAATTGATGCATCATTCATTCAAGACCTAGAACAAAGGCCTCAATCAAAAACCACAGAAATTGAAGAAATTCCAGTTATTGATCTCTCTGCTGCTTCCAACCCTGAAGAACTAGCATCCAAGATTGGAGAAGCATGCAAGAAATTTGGGTTTTTTCAGGTGATTAACCACGGAGTACCTTCAGAGCTTCGTCAAAAGATGGAAAAGGTAGCTAAAGAATTCTTTGATCAGCCATTAGAGGAGAAACGAAAAGTTAAAAGAAATGAAGTTGATCCTATGGGATATTATGATAGTGAACATACCAAAAATATTAGAGATTGGAAAGAGGTTTTTGATTACTTGGTTCTTGATCCAACCTTAATCCCTGCTACTGCTGATCCTGATGATGAACAGTTAAGAACTTTGACCAATCAATGGCCTCAATACCCTTCTCAATTCAGGTACTTATCTTTAATTTTTCTTGAAATTATAATTACTTTTAGTGTTGTTTGAATTGTGTATTGATATGATTAGGGAAATATGCCAAGAATACACTAAACAAGTGGAGAAACTAGCTTTTAAGTTACTGGAGCTTATTTCAATTAGCTTAGGATTGGAAGCAGATAACTTAAGTGGGTATTTCAAGGACCAAATAAGCTTTTCTAGAATAAATCACTATCCACCATGCCCAGCTCCACACCTAGCTCTTGGTGTGGGTAGGCATAAAGATGGAGGTGCCTTAACTGTTCTTGCTCAAGATGATGTTGGAGGGTTACAAATTGCCCGGAGATACGATGGAGAATGGATTCCGGTCAACCCAATTCCTGATGCCTTTATCATCAATATTGGAAACTGTATGCAGGTATTTATATGCCTCTGTCGGAAGTGCATTGCTCTAATGATTTGAGCTAGAGTTAATTTGCTTTTAACTAATTTTGTTAATGATCCTGATTAATTGAATAGGTTTGGACGAATGACTTGTACTGGAGTGCAGAACATAGGGTAGTGGTGAACTCAAGCAGGGAAAGATTTTCAATGCCATTTTTCTTTTTCCCTTCACATTATGTTCAAATTAAGCCATTGGAGGAGCTGCTAAATGACCAAAACCCTCCCAAATACAAGGAATTCAATTGGGGGAAATTTTTTGCAAGCAGAAACCGCAGCGATTATAAGAAACAAGAAGTGGAAAACATCCAAATCGATCATTTTAAGGGTTGACAGTAACTGATTTGGAGTGTATTATGTGCGTTAATATGTTCCTTTTGTTTATATCAAACAAGTGATGTTATATGTTCCTTTTGTTTATATGTATCCTATGCCTATTGTGGAATAAATGAATCTATCTATATATTTGGGAGTTGTCAGAATCTTTTTCAATTTGGATTTGAGTAAATGTCAAATTGGCTAAAATATATTAATTATGGCCTCAATCTGGTGTGCGTGAAAGTGTTAGAATTTTAATCCGTCCTCAATATTGACTAATGTAAATTTAATACTCCCCGTTCCCTTCCGAATTCTGTACCGAAAGTAATATTGATACGGAACCGATACTTTGATAAATATGAACCTTAATGTCTCAAAATTATGTACTAAAAGTAATTTTGGTACGAAATTATTACTTTGACAAATTTGACCTATCATGTCCGCAAATTCTGTACTGAAATTAATTTTGATACGGAACTGATACTTTGGCAAATATGATCATATCCTAAAATTCAAAACTATCTCATTCTGTTTTGAAAATGTGAATTTCCAACCTTATATGTGTGTGTGGGGGGTGGGGTATGTATATATTCAAATTTAAGAATTATACTATTTTTTATTTTAAATTTAAAATACATATGAAAATAAAACCTATGAATTTAAAATATAAATACTAGTCTCATTAGCCCACTACACCTAAACATATTCTTATTCTATAGCAAATTACATTAGGAATCGCGCAACATAATTCATGAATATTAAACGAAATAATCATTAATTATGTATAAGTATTAAACAAAATAATTTATTCAATTTTACATACTGTGTACGATAATTTGCGATTTAATTGACAAATATGTATTAAATACTTACTATAATATTAGATTGCATATTTTTTATCATTCAATTTTTAATACTAATTTTTATTAATTATTTATACATTAAACCGTTATATAAACAACTACTATAAATAAATAACATTTACCAACTCTTACAACGGTAAATAAATATTTAACTAATATTTTTGCCGAATAATGCTATTTTATTTGTCATATATTCTTTGGCTTAGTAGATAAGAATCATTTATCTAAAATTAAAAGATTAAATTGACACCGTGCATAATATAAAATTTATCAGTCAGTATCACTAAAAAAAAAAAGAAAGTATCACATTTATTTTTAGTTTTTTGCAAAAAGTATCATAATAAAAATAACTTTTTTATTTTATTCTTTAAATTTTAAATAAAAATTATTTAATAATATAATTAAATAAGATTAGAGTTATAAATTTCACTCAATTTTCTTAAATTAAGACATTTTGTCAAAAACCGAAATATGATAATTTTTCTTTTGTATGGCAATTTTAGAGTAAAGATGATAATCCTTTTACTCAAATTGTAATTATAGTAGTCCATATTTTTGTTTAGTACTCCAAAACAAAAAGCTTTATTTAGACTAAGAAATTGGAAAACGCCAAAAATAGATTCGGGAGTTTATGTCCAGATTCAATGTACCCAAAAAGCATCTCCCACTGCGTTACGTCCGTCCATTTACAATATCCACACAATCAACAAAATTTTTATTTTGAGAGACAGAGACAATCAACACGCAATCAATCAGATTAGAAATCCTGTCTGCATTCACTATCATATGATTCATAGCTCCTCATTTTAACCGACGGACCAAAATCTAATTACTACAAGCTATAAGTAAATATTTAGAAACCAAACCGTACCTTTGCATCAAAAGTAAAATTCAGAATGGGAGAGGTGGATCCTGCCTTTATTCAAGCTTTGGAACACAGGCCAAATCTCAGTATCATCGAAGCAGAAGGAATACCCATCACTGATCTTTCCACATCAGACTCTTCTGATCTTATTAAGAAAGTAGGAAGTGCATGCAAAGATTGGGGCTTTTTCCAAGTTATTAATCATGGAGTGTCGTCTGAAAAACGGCACAAAATTTTTGATGTCTCTGCTAAATTTTTTGCTCAGCCTTTAGAAGAGAAAAGCAAGATTAGAAGAGATGCGGAGAGGGTAATGGGATATTATGACTCTGAGCACACTAAGAACGTTAGAGATTGGAAGGAGGTATTTGAATTCACTGTGCAAGATCCAACTTTTATTCCTGCTTCCTATGAACCCCATGATAAGGAGGTTACAATATGGCACAATCAGTTGCCTGAATACCCATCTGAAATAAGGTGATTTTATTCATCAGTTTTCTTATTTTCGCTTTAATTTGATCATTTTTGGATTTTCTCTTTGGTCTACTTTAATTTAATCAATGAACAGTGAAGTGTGTGAAGAGTATACTAAAGAAATGGAAAAACTTGGTTTCAAATTGTTGGAGCTTATTGCTGAGAGTTTAGGTCTGAAACCAGATAGGTTTGTTGGTTTCTTCAAAGAACAAACCTCCTTTATTAAACTAAATCACTACCCACCATGCCCAGTGCCTCACCTGGCTCTTGGTGTGGGTAGGCATGGTGGAGCACATTCTTGCACAAGATGATGTAGGAGGACTTGAAGTCAAAAGAAAATCTGATGGACAGTGGGTTTGGGTTAAGCCAACTCCTGATTCTTACATTATCAATGTTGGTGACATAATTCAGGTATAATTTATTAGAGTATTTTGCTAATGTCAAGGAAGTAAGTTTGGTGGTTGCTCTGGAAAATAGTGCGACTCTTTTCTTATTCTATTCCTTCTCAGTAATTGAAATAAAAATCATTGTCTACTTTAATTGATGCAATTGATTGGTGTAGGTATGGAGCAATGATGCTTATGAGAGTGTGGAACATAGAGTGAAATTAAATTCTGAGAAAGAGAGATTTTCTATACCATACTTCTTGAATCCAGCACATTACACAATGGTGGAGCCATTAGAGGAGACGGCAAATGACCAAAATCCACCCAAATATAGAGCTTACAATTGGGGCAAATTTTTGTGACAAGAAAACGAAGCAATTTCCAAAAGCTTGATGTGGAGAATGTTCAAATTTATCACTTCAAGATTTCAGAATTGGCTGACAGAGTAGATCAAGCTTTGTCTATCACCAAATAATAATACTAATAATTATATGGTTCTATCTGCACATTAGCTTGTATTTATTTTATATGTATGAATAAAATGTGGAGTGCTATTAGATTGTTAGGGACGCAGAATAAAATGTTGAGTGCTGTTAGACTGTTAGGGACGTAGTCTGTTCTGTCATCTCCTTGGATATTGTTTGAGTATATTGTGTATAAGAAATATTGAAGCTATTACAGTTTGATTTTAATTTGAAAAATAACTGTGGAAGTTTTTCTAAATACTACTCCTTCATATTATTTAAATATATAAAGTTTTTATAGTGTTTTGTTTTTATGAGAATTTTTTTTTGAAAATTCGAAATCATAATTTCACATTGACCCTAAAATTAAATGTCAAATTTGTTCTAATTTTTGCAAATATACACCCAATTGTAGGCTTTTCATACATTTGCACTTCCAATTTTGCAGCAAGTTACAAACACACCCAAAATTGAACTTTATACTACCTCCGTTTTTCTCATATATTTATATTTACTATTTCACCAATATCAATACAAAATCACTTTTCACCAATATCAATACAGAAATAATAATAAACAATTACTAACCCTTTAAAAAAGTTACTTTTTTACCAATACCAATAAAAAAATAATAATAAACAATTACAAAACTTACTATAAATGAAAATGTAAACAACTCAAAAAAACACCCAAAAATAAAAATATAAACATCTCATAAAAACGGAGGTAGTAATTTATTAG
>CATIWJ010215038.1:0-10120 GCA_949640765.1 Croton laevigatus | reverse complement strand
TTATCAGGTAGGTAGTAACTTTAAATTTTATTCTCTTCGATAAATCTTATCTAAATAATCATTATCTTAAGTAGCCGAAAATAATATTCCAACCATAATGAGATATATGGAACAGTTTCATCATAATCTTTAGCGGATATTTTTCGTAAAATATGGTCTATCATATATATATATATATATATTCGTAAAATATGGTCTATCATACATATATATAATAATTGGCCTTAAAATTCAATAATGCACCTGCAAATTAGTTATTGTTGAAATTGAAGAAATTAATAAAATAAATAAGATTAAAAACAACTTCGGTAAGACCGATTATTAAAAGCGTTAAAGAATATGAAGAAGAAATTGTTGTTTGTTACTTAAATTAAATGGAACATACATATAAAGTTATATAGACATAGACGGATACTTATAGAATTTAAAAAATAAATTTTAAAAAACAACACTAATATTTAATAATAACTCTAATTAATATGATACTCCTTATCTAATATTCTTCTGCTGATCTTTATCCCTAATAGAAATAGTTTTCAAGTTCTCTTCCTTCCTCAGCCAATGACCATAATATTGCAGATATTCTATTCTCACCAATCTAACTTGAAGAATACAAAGGAAAGAAAAAATTAAAATATGTGTTATATTTTTTTAACTAATTATGAAAATAATATGATGACAAGATTTCTCTTTGTTCTTGTTTTTATTTTTTATTTTTTTGATAAAGGATAAAAATATCCTTGTCGTAATTTTACTACGAGAGAAATGAATTAAAATTACAGTAATTGTAGGGAAGACTGCCTACCCAGAAACTGTAAAACAGATTACTAGCCCATCTAGATATTTGGGATAAGTAAAAAATTACAAGGACTAAAATAAAGATGAACAAAAATAAAGGGATGAACTTTAGAGATTGCACAGAGGCAAAATAAATACTAATCAATAGACAAAAAAAGAAAAAAGAAAAAAAAGAACACACAACTTTAACTCCATTAATGCTCATCCGTGGAAACAAATGGGAAAAGAATCCAATCCAAGGCTAGCCATCGACAGATTTGTAAGAATCCGAGTACATCTGACTAACAGATTTCTAGATCTGAAGTTTTCCCCCCTCTTCAAGCTCCAAAAGTCTCGAACCGACGAACACCAAAGTGTTAAAGTTGCTAAACAACATAGATCTGCAGAAAACTAAGAAAAAAAACAAGAAAAAAAAGAAGGATTTGGGCTACCGCCGGCCAAAAAGGGACGACGGCAGTTCTAACCACCATAAAAGAGCTTCTGTTAAGGGAGAGTTCTATTTGTAAAATGCTTTCTTGAGAGAGAACAAGAATCCTAAAGTAAATGTTTAATTTTTTTTTTATATATTTACCTGTTCTTGTTTTCATTTGTTATATTAGATTCACATGAACAACAACAGCTACAAGATCTGAAAATTAATAAAAATATAATAAAAATTAAATTTATTATATAATAATAAGATAAAAATCTTAAAAATTTCAATAAAAAGAAATAAATCCAAAGTTTATTTTTATTTGTTTCAGCAAATTCTTTGACATCATTGTAGACTTTGAAATTGGATTTCAAAATCTCGTTTAAAATTGAATTTTTCAGATTCTTTAATTAATGTATATTTGGTAAAATTCAATTCCAAAATCTCTCATGAACACTGAGAAAAAAATTTATTAATTGTTTTTACTGAACAATTACAATCAATATATATGTTTTTGCAACTTGTAATGAGTTCCCTACACTTAGATAAATACATCAAATTTATACTTAATTTACATAATGCCTATTCAAATTTAAAATCACTTAAAAAAAAAGGAACAGAAAATCCCCATAAATGGGTCACTTTTCTAAATGTAAAATGAAGTCATTTATGAAATTTTGAATTGATGTAGAATTAGACAGAGTCATTCTTCAACCTCCATAGCCGCTTTGAATGCAACAAGAAAACCAAATCTAATGGCCTAAAACGTTAATACTAGATTCAAAAGCAAAAGAATTGGCTTGGCAAGGAACCTTGTGTTTTTGTTGCATGGAAAACGGGAAAAATCACATGATCAGAAGCAATTGCAATGTCGGAATAGCTGATTTTTAGGTTTCAGCGGAGACAAATAAAGATCTGATTCAAGCCAGAAGTAGAGATGGCGGCAAAACAATCGCAAGGGGAGCTAGTTCACAACTAGAAACAACGAATGGGAAGCTGGGTTTTTCCGCCGGTGGAAGAATGGTTGGTTGCATGCAGCATATAATTGGTTGGTGCAATCGCGGTGGAAGAATGGTTCTTGTTCTTTATGCAATGGCTCCTCATGTTCTTCGTTCTTTTATTAATTCTTTTTGAAATAATTGAATTATTGGGTTGTCAGATTAAATCAAATGGGTGTGCATTATTTTAGCTAGTTGTATAATTGATTTGTGACCTGAATTGAATTGTTTGGGTATTTGCTTAATGGAATTAAGAGCATGAATATGTTTTTTTTAGTTTATTGAGCTCACAGCTTGGGGTTAATTTCAAACTTGCCTATACACCTAATCTGAAATAGGGCTGAATCTATTTAAAAATTGACCATAGGTGGGTTTTTAAAATTATTTTGTGTTTATTAGGTGATGGATTAATTGCAAATAGGTTAAGTGTACATCCCTGAGACACAACTATTTACCTTGATTTAAGATAAATCTTGAATCATTCCGTTTGGAACCCAAAATAAATTTCTCAAGTTGAGGAGGGATCTTGCAACCAAATGGGAGACAATTGAGTGTTTTTCAGAAATAAGTTGTGTGTTTTCTATTAGGAAAAGTTGTCCCTCCAATTGAAAATAAAGAGGAGTTTATATGATCATTGGGCAGGGTCTATTAGGAAACTCTCTCTGAATTGGATTTGGATTAAGTTTCCTGGCTTGGTGGACAAATAAAAAATATTCTGAAATTGGGACGCTCCAGAATGTATTGGATCAGGTAAAAACTGGGCCAGGTATGAGACTGGAAGATTGTTAGGACGGGGTAATGTGAACACTAAAAAAATTACTACTCTCAATTTAATTAGTTATTTTACTTAAATAAAATAAATGATAAAACCCAATTTCAGCCAAAACTTAATTTCGGCCCGTTATTTCTATCAGCATCTCTCGGTTTCCTTAATGAGATCGGCTTGCAAAGTTCTATAAATTAATTTGCATCGAGTTATTAACTACTTACTAATTAGTTAATGCTTATACTATGGTTGTCCATTTAAATGGTCAATTAATTGGGTCGAAGTAATGATTTGTTGAGTCAGTAAATCAATTAGTTTGATATATATATATCGACGAGATTATTCATTTTCAGAAATTTTTATTTTTTATGTTGAATTTTTCATTTTTGATTTTAATGTTTAAATATAGATTTTATTAAAATTAAATTTTTTATTTATTTTTTAATTAAATTAAATAAAAAACAATATTTCAAATATTTTTATATTCTTTTAAAGCATCTAATTTTTTATATATTTTTATTGAATTTTATATTATTTTTTTAAATGAAAATTTTATATAATTATATTTAACACCAATCTATAGTATATATAAAAGAAAAATAACGATTTTCTCTCTGTCTTTTCACATAATATTTAGCGATATTATTCGTAAAATATGGTATATATATATATTAGCCTTAAAATTCAATAATGCAACTGCAAAGCAGTTATTGTTGAAATAGAAGAAATTAATAAAATAAACAAGATTAAGAACAAATTGGATAAGACCGATTACTGAAAGCATTAAAAAATATAAAAGAAAAACTGTTGTTTCTCACTTAATTAAATAGAACATAAATACAGAATTATATAGGCATAAACGGATACGCATAGAATTTGAAAAAAACAACATTAATATGTAACAATAACTCTGAGAAAAAAATTATTAATTGTTTTTGCTGAACAATTACAATCAATATATATGTTTTTGCAACTTGTAATGAGTTCCCTACACTTAGATAAATACATCAAATTTGTACTTAATTTACATAATGCCTATTCAAATTTAAAATCACTTAAAAAAAAGGAACAGAAAATCTCCGTAGATCTATTTGCTGTGCAGGCAATTTATCTTGTATTATGTCACTACACTCTTCAGATAGCTCTTGCTCTTCTGATTAACTTAGTGGCCGGACGAGTTAATTAAGAGTAGTTTTGAGTTCATCTCATCAATATCCATCTTTTGTCAAATCGTAATATTGGTTTACTTGCCATTTTCGGCGACCAAGAGCAAAGCCCTTCCAAATCTTATTTTTAATTTTTTGGTCAAATTATGAATTTTTTGTTCAAATTGAATCCATATTCTGATTCATCTTAACAAGAGCTTTGATTTTGGTATGCTCCCTTTTTTCTGGTTTTCATGCCCAAATTCGAGATGGACGTTTTGAGTGAAAAATTATACTTTTGGTGTCTGTGTTCATGTTAAAGACGACCAAATTATAATTTTGGTCCCTTTCATACACACCCAAGGTCATATATGTATATGTTTTTAAAACTCAAAGTGCACAACTGGTTCTTCGCAAAGTTGGAGTGGCCAATTAATATTTTTGCCAAAGTTGGAGTGTGTTTTTTTTTTAAATGTATTTGGCCCTTTTTAACAGGAAAAGTTTCTTTCAAGCCCTTATGTTTTGAGCTAATCTACTCTTAGGTATTCCGAATTTAGGAAATAAATTTATAGATATTCATAATTTGTTACAATTGAATCCTTAGATATTTTTGTCCACTATTATGCATTTTTTGTCCTTTTTTTTCTCAAATGGAATGACAATGACTAAATTACTCTTCAATTAGATTTATATAGTATATTTTCATTATTTTGTTTAAATAGTAATACTTTTATTTTTTTTAGCAAATATCAAATAGTAACATTTAACTAATTATAAAATTAAATTTATTTATTTAAAAAAAATTAATCTTGAAGCTATATATATATATATATAGGTAGATCTTGAATCTAAAGTTGGTAGGGGCTAAATTAATAATTTTAAATTTCCAGTAGGCTTTATTAATTAGTAGTATAAATACTAAATTTCATAATGCAGGTTAATGTTTAAAATAATAAATTCAAATAAATAAAACATATGTTCAAGGAATTACATACTTGTTTTAGAGTGCTCCTTGACAATTCTTCAAATTTTTGAATTCATCGATAATGGAATATGAATCATAAAGATCTACCATTTCCCTTTCACTTTCAACATAGAGAAGTAAACTACTACTATTTATCAAGAACTCATCTTCCACCTTATTACGAAGTCTTGTTTTAACCAATTTCATTGATGAAAAGGGTCATTCTGTAGTAGTCGTAGATACTAGAAGAGTTAAAACAAGACCAATCAAACGATCAATCAAATGGTAGACCTTTGACTTTTTGGTTGCCAATAATGCTTTAGAAAGATTGGCTAATTTAGAAAGAGACTTCAAATTTGGATCGTGAAGTGCATCGTAAAGAAAGTGTTGAAGCTACAATTTTAAATTGATTGTCTCTTGGTCAATGAAATTCGTAAGATAATATTTCTTTGCAAGCTTGAAAATATTATCAATGTTGAATGCTTTATACCTATTTTTACAAGCCAAAGATGAACAAAGAGATAGAAGCTTAATAGTCTTCTCGTTGAATATATAATTCAACTCTTGCAATTGCTTATCTATTGCAATTGAGATGCTTATCTATAACTTCATCTTGTTGGGGACGACCTTTGCCTCGACGTGCTATATAACAAGGATTAAAATATGGAACTTCAATTAGATGCTGCTAATAAAATAATTTGATACTTTCAAGCAAAGAATTCCAACCATCTTCCCTCAAGTTTTGAATTAATTTTTCATTGAAGCCACAAAGTTGTTAACGCTCGTCTTTTACCCCCAAAAACAAAAGAACGATGATGAGACCAGACTTAGAAACACCAAGAATGGAGTACCGTAGTTAGCAATTTTTCTTCTGAGTTTCACATAAAACAATTATTTAAAATCTAAAAGCTTTTTTTCTCAAAATCCATATGTCATACATGTGCATAAACCTTTGAAACTCACAAGGAATTCATCTGTTTGATTTTGATAGCTTTCTGTCTGTGGAACTGGGTGTTCGGAAGTAAAAATCATATTGTTTAGAAAAGACATTTTCTACTTTGCCTGACCAACGTGGTAACCTTGCAGAAAGCTTTCAGCATCATCGGAAGAGTTCTTGATGAGTTTCAACGCATTTCTGCGTCTTTCCAGAAATCAGTGAAATTGGCAAAGAACACTAACGTGGCGGCATAGCAATGTGTCGGGGTGGTGCTATTCTCTGTCGCGGCAACGCTTTGTTCTTTCTTGGGGAGAATGAAGTGCCACATCAGCTGCCACGTGGCTATGCACTGGCAGCACTGATATGTCCATGGCGGCAAGTCCTATGCCGCAGCAAAATTCACTTATTTTTTGAAAGGTAGCTTTTTGTTAGATTGACACATGTCTTGTCACATCCTAAATTCTCAAAATTGAAAATATAGAGTAAATTGAGTATATGGAATATTAAATAGGAAATTTAAAAGTAACGAATGGGTTTGAAAAGAAAAGTAAACAAGACATAAACGTAGTAAAATACATCGTAAACAAGAAGTAAACATGTTTTAGAAGGAAAAGGGAATAAGAAATCATGTTGGTAAACAGGTTTGTAAATATATTATAAATAAGGAATAAATAAGCTAGTACTTGTTTGATAAAATCTAAGTAAAAGCATGAAATATGAGGAAATGTATTAAAATAATAGTTTTGAATAAGTTGTCGAGAAGTGAGATTTTATGAAAAATAGATGGTTAAATAATTTAAGAAATAAACGAATTGTAGACAGATTATAAACAGAGTATAAACAATAGAAAAGAAACAAAGTTAATATCTATTACATTAACTCTGAATAGAATTGAGGAAAATGAATCAACCAACAATAGTATTGGATAAATAATATAAAGATTAAATAATAATGTTAGTAATAAACAAATAAGTATTTATTGAAAATAAGAATGAAAATGTATGAGAACAATTAGATACGTAAAATAAAATATTTAAGTATCAATAAGTTATTTAAATAGTAAAATGTTAGACTAAGAAGATAAAAGAAAGGCTGTGACAAAACCGGATTTAAGTCAGAAATAAAGGAACGAATATTTTAATGATTAAATAAATTAACAAAGAATATAATTTATCGAGAAATTCAATAGTGAAATAAAGTTCGATAAACAAATAAGATAATATTTGAATAAGTCATTGAGAAAAAATAAGAGTACGAATATAAGAAATAAATATATTACAAATAGATTGTAAACATCATATAAACATAAAAGGGACAATTTGAGAAAAAGATTACAAATATATTCGCGATTCGCTGATGATTTAATAATAAAATAGAGTTAGAAAAATAATGAGAATTTAATACAATTAATGTTTCTGTTGGAAACAGAAAATATAATCGTAAATTAAAGATTAAAAAAAATTAATACAGGTAAAATAAAATACTAATGAAGGGTGAAGATGAAATTTAGTATTAATTTGAAGGACCAAAAAGTAAATGTGCCAAAAGATATAATAATAATAATAATAATAATAATAGAGATAGATGAAATGCTTTGAAGAAGAGCAAAAATCAAACTTAAATACGGAACAATTCACCGACAATAAGGTATATAAATATGTAAACGAAACAGCGAGGGGAGAGAAGACAGAAAACAGGAAACCAAATTCAAAATTGAGAAAAGAATAGAAGAAAATCAAAAATGAAAAAAAGAGAGGAGGAGTTCTCGTATTAACCCAACTATTCTATCACTATCTAGATCGTAGTTTCAACAACTGTTACCGCCGATCACCCTCTCTTGGTCTGGTGATCAAAATAGAGACCAGTAGTGACGTAAATGGTGGCGGAAGTTTGAGTTCCAGTCGGCTTAAAATTTGAACCCATGGGTAGTTTGAAATTTAACTTCAATTATCGTTACTTTTCGGCGACTAAATAGTCGCGTAATGACTGTCAACTGAAAGTATTCGTCAAGAGGAAGAGATTGATATATAGTTTGCAATTTATGATTGCCAGAAAACAGAACAATACGGGTTGCAAGGCCCGTTCAACAGCAGAACGGGTGAGGAAGGTGAGCCAAACAACACATCATTTTGCTTAGTCTGGGCATGTGTCATTTGGCGTATCAGTGAGGTCGTCTGCCCACTTTCAAATGACTTGTCATTTGGTTGTAGTTAGGACTCACCAAAACGGCAGCAGTAGCTGCTTTTTGATGATAATTTACAGTTTAGCCCTAGAACTTATCTCCATGTTCAAATAAACTCCTGAAAAATTTCAGATAAGCTCATGAACTTATTTTTAATTTCATTTAAGTCCTCTAGATTTAATTTATTTATGGAATTAAATTTATTTTAGCAAAATAATTAGATATAGGTATTATTTAATTTTGAGAGCATTTTAATTTAAGAAAATATGCCATTAGCTAGACGTAAATTTGCCTCTAATATTTTTATGTACAAACTACTTGTTTGTTCATGCCACACTAGCAAATGCTTTTGAATGCTCAGTTAATTTATAACTCTATTTCTTCTACTTTCGATGGTAAGAAAATATTCTCTTTATGTGGCTACTACTATTACTAAAAGAATTATCTTTTGGACATACGCGTCTTGATTTGGCTATGCAAATAATGAAATATATTCTTACATTCACTTCATGAAATGCAACAAATCTAGTCATTAGACCAATTGTATACTATTACATTTATTTATCTCAAGGAATAAAATGCTCTAACCCCATATTTATATATCATTCACCTTAGGGCTGAGCAAAAGCGGTTCGGTTCGGTGAATCGAACCGAATATTGGTTTTCGGTTCAAAATCGAATTTAAAATTTGTGAACCGAAAACCGAATCGAAATTCGGTTTAAACCGAATTTTGGTTCGGTTTCGGTTTGAATTCAGTTTTAACCGAATTTTACATGTAAAAAAAAATTCAGTTTATACTATTTAACGAACAGAAAACCGAACCGAAATTTGGTTTATACTATTTGATGAACCGAAAACCAAACCGAATATTCAATTAAGCGATTATTTGGTTCGGTTCCGGTTCGGTTTTGCTCACCCCTAATTCACCTTAAGGAATGAGTGAGATCCAATTTGGTGAGTTTTATAAACTAATAAGATCGACATCTTATTTTCAAAATTTCCAATAATGCTACTTCAGGAGCATATTCAAAATATAAACTTTTTCCCGATATTACTGCTTCAGAAGCAAGTCAAATTTCAAATTACATGACTTAAATATTTCTGCAATAGCAAATCAATAATAATTATAATAATAACAAATATAATCACTTACAGTTTTAGAAGTATTATGATCTTATACCTCTCTCAAAAATTACCCAAAGTTTGGCGAGATACTAACTTAATTATTGACTGTTCTTTGCTTTAAAGCATAAAAATGTATTATTTGTATCATGGCAGTAAAATTTTTCTTTATATCGTTATTTCAGAAGCGATATTCAATACACTAACTGAATTTCAAAATTTATACTTAACATACGTGCCATCACATATTAATAAATTTTTTTTTTTAACAAATTTGTCCAACATGGTCAATTTGTAAAATAAAAAAATAGTTAAGGGGTCATTCTGAAAAATGTTTGAGTTTCAGCATTGACTGAGGAACTATAAATAAGATAGAGGACTAAATAAGCAAAAATTGTAATGCAAATTGTGGAATTGTAGACTATAGAAAGAGGATTAAAATTTTGTTGAAACCTGACTGAAAATTGCTAGAATACTATGGCCTACTGGCGTTTACCCTCTCGTTGCCAGCATTGACCCGATTCCAATATCAAATCCAGTCAATTACGTATTCTTTCAACGAATATTTGGTTGAGACTCTTGCTTTGAAGAACTTATGCATTAATTAATCAAAGGATAATCATCAATGAATTAATGAATATAATGAATAAAACATACAGATGTTGCATTACTTGTATAACAAATAGGAGGGGCGTTCAAATCAAACGAAAAAAATAGATTTTTTCATTGCCATCAATCCATGCAATAGATTAACAGTGGAAGAATCATTGGCTAGTCCTTTGATCATAAACAAGC
>CATIWJ010215014.1:0-42980 GCA_949640765.1 Croton laevigatus | reverse complement strand
AGTCGGCTATTCATATAGCTCACAATCCAGTATTCCATGAACGCACCAAGCATTTGGAGATTGATTGCCACATTGTTAGAGAAAAGCTTCAAGCAGGACTTCTTAAGTTGTTACCTGTCAACACTAAGAGCCAACTAGCAGATTTTTTTACTAAAATGCACACTGCATCATCATTTACAGATTTTAAGAGCAAGCTTGGCATTCATTCCATCTACATGCCAGCTTGAGGGGGGTATTGAGTATATTGTATTATATATAGGGGTATATATTGTAAATAAGAAAAATAGGGACTGTTAGTATAAATACTGTAGAGGTTATGTACTGTAAATAACTTTTCTATTATTGACTTTACTAATAATTCAATACTCAATTAAACTTCTGACTTGCCTGATTTTTAGCCTACTACATTTTTCTTAAACGTTTGCAATCCTCCTTGTGCGTGTGCCCTCACATTTGGATCACTTATATCTTTCTCAATTGAAAATGACAATTGTATACTTTGTTCGACCATACATTCAACTGCAAATTTTTTTCTTATATATATTTGTTAAACAAAGAAATCAAGAAAAAATTCACATCTCTTTCATTTGCTCCCTCAATTTTTCATTATACGTATCATTAAAAACAAACTAAATCTATTCCATTTTTTATAAATGATCAATAATAGCTACAACATATAGTGACTGACTCAGGACACTACAACAAGTGAAGGAGTTTATGGGTATTGACGAGCGGTCGAAAGCAAATTTAGGCCTAGGGTTTATGGGTATTAATGAGAGAGGGAGACAGAAATAAGCGGAGAGTAACATTCTGGAGTAAAAAGATAAAAAAAAAGGGTTCATGCTTAACTGGAATTAAAATATGAAACTGAGAGATAAATCTGGTAAAATTCTAATGTATCTTCAAACTTTTAAAAAATTCTCTAAATGAAAATCACAGCGGGAGTACTTAAATTAATTGATACGTGCATTAATTTTAATATCTATCTACCAATAAATTGTACTCATCAAAGTCAGCTGATGTCCAAATATAAACATACGAAAGCAATATAACATATATGCCACAATTATTAAATATACATCACCATCTTCAAGTGCTACAATACCTTTATACATTAATTAATACAATTCACAAATATAAACATATTGTAAAACTTATAGCTACACACTCTTTGCCACTCCAAAGCCAAACATAACATTAACAACTATATATATATGTTATGTATATTGGTAGACCCTTAATTATTATACACTTTTACGCTACTGATATTGCTAATATATAAAAAGATATAATATGAAACATATAATCATGGGATTCCAATAATGGGAACAAAGGGGACATAATAACTAGACGGTGCCAAACCCCACTCCCTTGGAAGAGGCAAATCAACTGTCTTTGATGACCCAAATTTTGCTGCTTTGGGACATATTGTGGAAAAGACAAGAGGAGTGGAAATTGTGTATGACTTGTGGGTTTTGACTATTTTTGACACCATGTTTTTTCTTGAGGCACATATCTGATTTGTAGCCCCAATAAGCTTGGCCATGCACTTCAATGGAGTTTGGTGATTTTTTGATGAGGCTTCTGAAGGAAGAATAACCTCAAAAGATCCTTTACTTATTGTTGTTGTTGTTGCTATCTTTTTCACTTTGTCACACTTTACTGCTATCTTAATTCCTGAAAGGATACATGAGATCGATCAAATATGTGATTTTATTTATATTACATGTTATTTCCAGAATTAATGGTCATTTAAGTAGCAGTCTACTTTAAGAGAAAAAAAAAGCAGTTTCCAACTGTTTAGCTCGTTTTTTATAGTTAAATACAACATTTCAGGTGCGTTAAGTAAAATTAGCTGTTTTAGTAGTGTTTAGTTGTTTAAATAGCTATTAATTATTAATATTAATTATTTACAAAACACTAAAAACAAAAAAATATAAGAGTTAAATTTTGATAAAAGGCTATTTAAATAGATAAAAACTAATATAAAAACTATTTTACTAAATACTACAAAAAGTAATTTTTTAGCACTTTGACTAAAAGCTACTTTAAAAACTGCTTCCCAATGCAATCATTCATCAAATATTAGAGGTTACCCAACATTATTATTAGCTTATAAGTCACTTTTTAAAAAATAGTATTCTAAGTCAATTTAAAGGCTAAATAACCCGTTTCTTGACAATGATGGATTATAAGTTTGTGGAAAACGAACTTTATTACTTAATGCATAGACATATATAATCTAGAACTAGTTAAAAAAAAGAGAATAGAAAGAAAACCTGATAAGTCATAATGGGTATTGCATTGAAGGCAAGAGACTTGGCCTCTAAGGACTTGGCATGTGGAAGATTCAATCCTTGAAAGAGCCAAAGCAAAGAGCAGAAATATTACCACAGAAGAAGCCATGGAAAAGCAGAAAAAGAAAATGTGAAGAATATAACTTAATATTAGAGCTTATAAATAAGCAAACCACACTATCCATATTTAATGAATTGGCCCCAACTCTTAGCCTAGTAGTTGGTCTTCATTGATGCTTGCAATAAATTTCACTGTCTTACATCTGTGAACTCGCCATTATAGTTTACACCTACATTTCTTTCTTTTTACCTTTTTAATTCTTTTTTATGTGATTAAAATTTTATAATTATGATGGGATAAGTCATCTCTTTTCTAAGACCGAAGTTCCGGATTCGAGATTTATCACAATCCCTTCTCTAGTTTCCCTTAAAGTAGAATATCTATGTAAAAAAAGTATAAATGAAAAAAGCTTGAAATTGACGATTTAAAATATACTTCCTCCCCGATCGAAACATGTGAAATTCAATTAGTTTCAAAATAAATGTCAATTTAATTATTTTTAAAATAAATGTTACTTTCTATAAATAAATATAGAATCACCTTTTTTTTTAAAGGAAACTAACGGAAAATTGGTCTTAAATCGAGGGATAAAAAAATATATTTTGAAAAATATAAAAATAAATAGGGAGCATGGAATTAAACAGAGGAAGCAATCTAGGATCAAAACAAGTATAAAGGCTAACTAAAATCATTAATCATGAAACAAAATTGACCTTTTGAAGTGCAAAATTGTTCACCGGTCTTTTCTGTATAGAATTCTTGAAGTCACCCATGATCTTCTGTCATGTGACCTCAATTATTCTGTAGATTAGTTTTGGGTGGGCAGAAAAAATGTACGTAAATTTTTTCTAGAGTTTTCTTTTGTATTTTCCAGAATATATATTCAATAGAAAGATTATATTCTAAATACAAAAATCACTTATCTAGTGCGAAGCGAACGATAAGATTAATTGTTGGATTATCCCTGTGGTTAATTATTTAAATAAAAAAGATTATTCTTTTAATTAAAATGATAATAAATAATATTTTAATTAAAATAATGTATTTAAATAGTATAACTCATGAAGGGTCCAAATAATTAAAGCACAACATAGACCGTTGGAATAAAATAAATAAGGCTATATTAGTAGAATCTATACAACACCAGGATATTCTTATAAAAATTAATCATAAATTATTCCACCAAAAATTGATGATTTAACTTTTTATTAATTTTACCATTCCATGACATAATAATTTATGTTCGCCATGTTAAGATTACAGATGTAGTTATATTAAATAATTTACTTGACAATTTATTAAAATAACAATACATGTGTCGGATTAAAATTAAAAATCCACCAGCATGGTTTATAAATGAAATCTTATAAGCTTACTTAAAGTGTATAATCAATTTCTATACCGGGACATAGATTTAATCATTATAACTTAATATTTCAAAAACATAAAATATATTTGCTCAACTCGCCGAGAATTATTGTTCCAATAAAAAACTCATTATTTAATAAATCAAAGTACAAGACACTATATGTTTGCTCATATTAATTAAATCAAAATTAAGACCATAAATCTTATTTCTGATGTCCTATAGAATATGTTTTAATGATTAGTATAAAATATCAATTCTCTACTTGGTCCAGTTAAATACATACAAAATGTACTAGCACAATTATTATAAATGCTGAAAAACTTATTTATTTAATGCAAATCTCCAATTAAATATAAAAAAATAATTGTTCATAAAATGAAATCAAAAACTATACTATTACATTTGCATGGTTAATGGTATATATATGGAGGCCTCCCTACCCTTTTTTAGGGACTCAACTAATAGAATCTGGTAAGGTCTTTATCTTGGACTTGGAAGAGAATGTGGGCTACCGACCTCTCGTGAGCCACCGACCTCACGTCAAGATGGGGCCACTGATCTTGAGTGCCAGGCTTGCATCACCCTGAGCCACCGACAGCTCGCGTAATACTATGTAACCATCATTATAAATAGCTCCCAATAATCATTAGTCAGCTTAAGAAAAACCGAAGTCTTCAATAGACATCAATAAAAATGAACATTAAACAAAAATATATGGACAAAATTGTAATTTTTTTCATTTAATATAGTTTGCAATTAAATATTTTTCTTCTATAGCATAAATATTAAAAAATTATTTAATTCTCTTTATTTCTTTGTTATAGCTTGAATTCAATATCGTGTTTGACTCGTTTTATTACCACACTGGATATATAATGAAAATGGCTTTATCTAGTAGAAGTATTTCAGTTCGGGAGAAATTATTAATTAAGAAATTAATTAATTCAATAGTACAAGATAGAATATGGACTTGGAAATCAATGAAGAAAGAAAGTCAATTGCAATATTAATACAAATGTTGACTAAATAGCAAAAACAAGTTGTTCAGAAACATTTAAGATGTAGTATTATCATTATCAATATCTCTGTTAAAAATATATATATATATCATTATCAATGTTAGGGTGATGCTACGCGAACGTCGGCATATGTGTACGAGTTTTTTTTTTTTTTTTATAAATTCTGTTAAATCAAATTATTAAATATTTATATTTAGTCTCGAGATCGATTTTAGAGTTTACAATTTACAGATTGAATTCTATAATATAAATATCACATAAAATAATTAGAATAATTGAGACTGGTAAGCTTAAATTGAGACTGTTAAGCTTAACAGTTCTAATTATTTTATATTTTATTTTACATTATAGAGTTAAATTTGAAGACTGCGAGAATCTACAATTGATCTTGGGACTAAATACAGTCAATCTATAATTTTTTTAAAAAAATTTTAAATATATAAAAAATAAAATAAAAAAGACCACCGCATGTGCGAACCCAATATTAATTGTATTTTAAACAAAATATTAATTGACACGTAAAAAAATTGAAATTAATTAATTAATTGAATCAAAGCAAATTCCATTTTAAAAAAAAAAGGTGGGGTTTAGGAAATTTGGGGAAAAAACAACAAATGATTTCATGCATAGCAAATATGTTAGGCAATATTTGGTCGAGTGTATTAAGTAGACTAATAAAGTACACCTTTTAGAAAAATAGATAAATTCATTCACTTAGTTTTTCAGTAGACATTCCAACTTCTCCAGTAAAAGTGAAGTAAACTCTCAAACTACATAGGAAATGTAACTTTCTGAGTTAAAAGTGAAAAATTTATATTTTTACTGGATTATCGAAACATAATTAATTTTATTATATGGATATTATTGTTTTTTAAAATCTAGAAAAAGCATAATTTTCTGGAAAGTTGATTTTAATACCAAATGATTTTCAATTATATTTTTTGGAAAAAACTTCACTGTAAATACATTTTATGGGAAGTAACTCACTTGAAAGTTAAATAAATTGAACTAAATGATGCATTAGACAGTTTTGGTTGAAGGCAAGTAAACTAGTGAAGTGCAAATTGTGTGCTATTGGAAAATTAGGCAAACTCTACTCCTTTTTTTATTTATCCATTCTACATTCTAAAAAAGTTTATATATAGCTTTATGTATAAAAGGGAAGTAACTTTCTCAGCTACAGGTGCGGGAGTTGCCAATCAAAGCATGGCTTGATTGTTCATTGTACTTTACATTGAAATAATGGGATGTAGAGGTCTCGAGTTCGATTTCTGCCAATAATATTATTAACACCAATTTGGTGTAGAAGAAGGACTACCCTCTTATGTAGTCCACACTATTACTCTTGTTAGTGACCTCCTTCGTGTGTGTATATATATAAGCATGGAAGTCAAACTTTTCAAGTAAAAAATGATAAAATTATATAATTAAATTCAATTTATCGATATTGTTGTCTTTTAAAATATAAAATAAATTCAATTTTTAAAACGCTGATTTAATATAAGCACTTTAAAATCATATTTTCTAGGAAATAAGTTCACTACAAGTGCTCTTTACAAAAAAAAAAAAAAAAAAAAAACACTTCATGAGAAGTCGAGCAAACTAAACTGAACAATATCTAATAACAAAGTGCACTTAACATATATATCAAAGACCTAAGTTGCAATCCCCAACCCACCCTCAAAACTAAACAAAAAGGACAAAATATTATTTGTAAATTGATAAAATTACAAAATAATGCCTCTGAGGTTTCGTAAATGTTCATCTATTTGGCCATTTAGTCCAAAGTTCATTAGTAACGGATTACCACTAGGCAATCAATTCAGAAGAAGAGGGCTCACTATCCATAGCAATTGTTGTTTCTATGGGGAATTGGAGGATGAACTACATCTACTCTTTTATTACAACATGGCTAGAACTGTTTGGTTTAGTTCTGTTTTGGGGTTCTAAATTGGGTTAGTTACTTTCAAATTGCCTATTCAATTATTGTAATACACTACATGTACATAATGTAATCGCAGCCTTGAATTTGGCTAGTTACTTTTAAATTGCCTATTCAATTATTGTAATATACACTACATGTACATTTTTTTTTTCCTTGAGCAATATAACTCTTACTTTCCAAATTGGGCTAATATAACATTTCCATTTTTTAAACTTTAGAAAATGTAATAGACTCATATAATTTTGAACTTTATAACAAATCTACTCAAATTTAAACTTTATGGCATAGTTAACTCAAACTCAAAATAATGATTAAATTGAAATTTGACATAACTTACAAAAACATCTTTTGTCACAATAATTATAAATAATGTATTATTTTTATAATAATAATAATAATAATAATAATAATAATTATTATTATTATTATTATTATTATTATTATTATTTTAACAAATATATTCTGATTTCCATTGATTAAAAATTTTTAGGTGTACAAAATTTAATAAATCAAGCTAAATAAACAAGATTCATACAAAGTTTTTAAATAATATTTTATCAATTTATTAAAGAAACATAAAATAATAGTTATTTTCTTTATAAGTTAATTCTAGGAATATATACATTTACTAGATATAAATATGAGAATTTGTATGAGAAAAAATAAAAAATAAATACAATATTTTTTGTCTAATCGAAGTAGTAATAAAAATTAAGAACTGAAGACTAAATGTTTGTGTTGCATTTTTAAGATCTTTGTGTTGCACTAGTTATAATTTTTGAATTAATCTATAACAATATATAAAGAATAACAAGGACATATCACGTGGCACAACGAAAATAGATCTAAGAACTTATTTGGCATTTTATCATTTATTTAAAATGGTGAGAGGTATTATAATCCTTTCATAATTTTGTGGGAATCTTTTAGTGCATTAGTCAGAATACAGGAATCTAATGGTAAATTAGGTTAAACCTCAAATGCCAGAATGTAATTCTTTTTGACACATGTGCAAGATAAGTTGAGTGTCGAACCTGTCTCGAATGACTAGTACTTACTCTCGACCTGAAAATAATTCTCTCTAACTTGGATATTGTTTGGTTCAAACACACTTTCATGCGAATATATTTTCCATGAAGTTTCATTTCCTTAGAATCATGAGTTGAATTTAAAATAACAACTTCTCCTTTGACCTCCCCTCCATTTTTCTTTAAATCTCATTTTCCCTCTATCTTCCCCCTAACCAAACATTTCAAAATCTATGGAATTAGGCTACTTTTATATAAGTTCAACTTCCTCTCCAACTTACCCCTAACCAAATAATGACTCAATTTAACAAATTAACCTTTGAAAAAGAGACATGTTTATAGGCTAAAATTTAATACCCTTAAACATATACAAATTTTGGGGGATGGTGTGGAAAACAACAAGAAAGAAGACTTATAGGGCGTGAGTTTGAAGCTATTCAGCGTCAACAACAAGGCAAATTCTCTCAATTTTTCGAATGCGTACCCAAATAACTTCTAAACCGTGGCCAACTACTACGAAACAATCTCCTATCTAACCGGTAGTAAAAAGGAGGATATCAATCAAATTATATGGAGAGGAAATACAGGTAATTCACTTTTCTTCACTCACCACAAGTTTTACAATAACAAATCCAACCAGAAAAGAAAAGGCATGACATTTAATTCCATCAGGGTACATAAATTCAATATTCCATGCATACTACAAGATGAAAAAAAAAGGTATACTAAAACATGTAGTTTGGGGTTGAGTCACCTAAAAATACAAGCTCATAATACAACAAACATACTTCTTAATTCTTCACACATGAACCTTATTTCACATTCAATAGCCAACCCACCCATTTCCTCTTTTAGTTATTTCGAGCTACAACCCACCTCACCCGTTCAACCGCCAAACTCTCATATTACGAGCATTTTTGTGATTAATACTCTGAAATTAAGACCACTTTTATGATTAACAATATAATCCATTGTAAGTGTTAAATTTTTAACCGATGATTATGTTTATTGAGATGTCAACTTGACAATCAAACAGATATTAATATTTGATTAGATTTTCGAAAAACTCCTTCCATTTTTTTTATGTGGCAATAAAATTGGGACTATCCAATTGGTCGAAACTATTTTTCATAATATTCACCAAAAACAGCTTTTAAGATAGTTTTGATCCGTTTAAGAAAAGCTAATCCTTAACTTTTAGATTTTAGCTTTCTGCATTTTGTAAAAAGTTGACATTACATCATGTTTGGGCTAGCACACACTAGATAAGGGAGGCACAAAAACTATAACAGAAATGGCAACAAAATAATATCCGCCGCAGCTTTGACAGCAACCCAATAGCTTAAAGTAAAATAAGTTACAAGTACTTCCACATTTGCAACTAGTCACTTCCAGTTAGACTTTCTATTTTATAACAGATTTGATACAAACTTGCTTCTAACTGTAATATTTCTTCCCACTTGATCAAAAATCTAACCTGGGACCTACGTATTAGATACTTCAAATGAGTGATAATTACAACCATAATGACATAAGCAATGCTACTCCGCCTAACAAAACAAGCCAACTAATAAGGAGGTGGAATCTGATTCATTTTTCATTTTGAAGCTGGCTGACAATTCTATAGTTTGATCATGCAAAATGAACAAGTTGATCATATAATGGCAAGGTGGTAAGTTAGATGTTGTTGCTAAGTAATAACAATTCTAAGGCAAGTTGCAGATATGCTCTTTCTTGCAGTACATCTCAGGGGTGAAGCGTCCTACATATTTTTGAGCAAGGAAATCATAAGCAAATAGCTTTCTTACTCGAATTCAATGTTAAGAAACCTAAGGTTGAAGATGACATATACAGAAGCTTCACACATTTACCAACAAACAAAAATAAAGAAGAAAACATGAATAAAACTGTTGTGCAAGCTCAATTAAAAATCCTAAGAGAAGTCTTGAATTTGTCTTTTTGAAAACATTCAGATTGAGAGCGTTCGAGCTGAATACAAAGCTTTTTAGGTGTTACTGAACCTAAAAAAGAACTAAACGATATGCCTTTAGCAGCAAGTCCAATGAATCATAGAGACCTAAGTAAAACCTGACAAATCTTCATGGTTTGGTAATTGGTCCTTGATGCAGATAACAAAAATACATGCCTACAAACTTCCAAATCAACATTATCTTTCTCCAATCTAGCAGTTAGAATACAGCAGATCCACAACAAGACCAATTAAATTTGTTGGTTGACATTCAATGCAATCTATGTATGATTTCGATTGTGTTCATCAAATATAATATTCTGACATTCATTATCATGAATGATCTGAGAAATTTAGTCAACAGCATTCTCTACAGAAAACACCTACCAACTCAATTGAGTTAGTTCATCAACACTAGTATCCTGACATTTATTCATGAGCAACCTAGGAAAATCGAAGTAGGCAACATTTTTTTCATAGAGAAAACAACAAAGTAACCAAGCTGATCTATATACTAGAATGAGCAGAATCAATCCACCCCATAAAAAGAATCATGTTTCAATTTTACTTCAGCTTCAAATATTTGATGAGTATATTAAAGCAGGCACAAGGGGAGATATCTTAAACAGTTGAAACCCTTGTTTTCCATACGAAACCAGTACAATATGCAGTATACTATCCATTATCAGTTGCTAAACCCCCCAACGATAATTTTTTTGAACATGAATATTAGTTATCCCCCAAAGATTATAGGAAAAATGAAGTTTTCTTGTTTTTCTTTTACCCTTCCTTTTCAACAGTTTAAAGATAAATGTTGCAATTCTACGCTCATACTCTTGCCATAAGTCTGGCATCATTACATGATCCTTCTGCATAATGGTTTTCCAGCATACCATAAAGCATTTCTAACTTTAAGGATATTAATCCCAACTTCTATATACACTTTCATAGGGAAGGTAATAAGGGCACTATTATATGTAGGGAATACCATCATCTCAAAAATATACACTTTCATTCTGACAAATATATATAGTATATACTGGTGAAAATAAATAAATAAATAAATATATATATATATATATATTTTTGCCAAATAAATATATATATATATATATATATACACTTTCATAGGGAGCATATATATATGCATAGGGAATACCACAATCCATCTTCTCCGACAAAAGCACCACCAAAATGGGCAAGTCATTAGGGTCCCAATTCCAAAGCATATACATTTCCACAATTAAGAATGCTTGGGTAAAAGAGAAGTAATGTGTAATGCAACAAAAAAAAAAGAAAACCACAATCTTGTGCGTATTAAAATCAAGATGATGCATTGCAGTAAAATAAAGATTCAATGAATGTATAAGCAGGAATTAACTTTGTATGCATCTTTACCTTTACCGAGTTCAGTTCTAGTTGGAGAAGAGACTAAGCATAAATCAATTGATCATTATTAGACTTTGAATAAGTAGAATCATAATACTCAATTTCAATAAACAAAGAAAAATGGTACGAACAAGACTGACAATAATCTTAACTAAAAGTTAAAATATGCACAAATTTTCCCGAGTATCCAATTTAATTAGCTTAACATTCCACAAATAATAATTATAAAGGAAAAAAAGAGAGAGAGAAAAATTGGGGACTAATAACAATAATCAATTAATCAATCAAGAAAACCAGTTCGCCGCCACACCGCATTTCTTACCTGCCTAAGATCTCTTCCTTTCAGCGTCCTTCCAACGCCTTCTAAAACCGAACAGGCCAGCATTGGCGACTGCGCTCTTGCCACGATCTCATGCGGCGGAAGCATCTCTCCGTCTCCTTCTCCCTCGTCCTCGTCAATCTCGTCGAATTCTTTATGTCTCCTTCTCATTGCCATTGATAAAATCGGCACGTTTACCGGCGCAGACTGGGGATGATGAAACTTGGAGGAAGAGAACGAAGTTGAAATCGGTAATCTATCCTGTGGTGGCTTGGGAACGGAAGGAATGAAACGAGAAGACGGCGTTGAAGAAGACGAAGTGGAGGAAGACGGCGACGAAAGGGCTGTTTTCTGGTACAGATGGTGGTGCGAATTGTTTTTATGCTCCGGAAGAGCCGCCAGGATACCGAAAGATTCTGGCTGAGCAAAGGCTTTATGGCTGTGAGAATGGAGCAGGTGTTGGCGCGGGGAGGAGGAAGAAGACGGCGGACTATTCCGTTGATTGGACGCTTCGGAAAAATCTCCAGTAGAAAATATATCGTCCTCGTTGAGCTCGTTATCTTCGTTGTTATTAACAGTCGTGGCTACGGAGGAATTCTCTTGTGGTGGCCGTGGAAAAGCTCCTAAGAATCGATCACTGGACGCCGTTTTCCGGTGGCGGAAACGAGCGGATCCGTTTATGTCCATGGGCGAGTTGAGGATTGGCTAGGATTTCACGGAATTATTATTACGCCTTTTCATGAGAGAGACTCTGAGAATGTAATTTTTCTATAATCCAAACAAAACAAAAGGTTAAGGAGTGACGTGGAATAAATTATTTGATAAGATAATGAGGAAGCAATGACGTGTTTTGAGACGACAGATCATTGCCGTTGGTCGTATGAGTCAACATGGATTTTGTGAAGAAGAAACGGTAAACAGAGAGAGAGAGAGGTTGTGTTTGCGGGTGAAGATGACATTTTCGATTTTTAAACAGGGATAAAATGGGAATTAGACACGTAATGAGGAGTAAGTGATCAGCATCTGATAGTCGGTTTCTTTTGAGCAAAGGTGGCCCCTCCCTCCTCCTACACACCAACTTGGTGGATTTTCGGATTTTTTTTTTTGATTTTTTAACATGCTTATCCATGAAGCAACAATTTCTTATATTCATATTATTGTTTTTTTAATCACGATTTGAACTCTATATACTTAGACACGAGTGTAAATTATTTACTAACTCTATTGAGCTCCAATTATATTTTTATATTATTATTTGTTTAAGCCAATTTCTAAATTGTTTATAAAAAAATAATATTACTGAAGACCGAGAAAGCTAGAGGAATAGAAATTTTTTTACTCGTTATACTAGAACTCTATTAAGAGAGTAATTTATATTAATTATTTGATAACTTAAAATATAAAGTGTTTAAATTTTTTAAATATATTAAATAAATATAAGATTTCTCCATATTTGCGACCCTCAAATGTATGCTTACCTTACGATCAAGGCATGGAAAGGCCGCACGTCAGCTGTGAGCATGGAGAGATCGCCATTTTCTATTATCAAGGTCGTCCAGTGACTAAGATTAAGGAGAGGTCACCCTCTCCCACAGTCAAGGTCACTCAAGCAATCTACTTTCAACTTGGTAAGGGAGGTTACTTAAGTCAAACGGCATGATAGATCCCAAAAATATAAAGGCCTCATGGACCCTTATATTTTCGAGACCTAATGGTCTATAGTGTCTTCAGAACCTTGCCGACATAACACCAACTTAAGTTCAATATATAAGTCCTAGGTTGGCTACTTCAAACCCTGAATCACTCTTTTAGACTTTCAATAAGGATAGTATAGAAAAAACTATTAATTATCATAATATAGGCCACTTAAAGTAGAAAAATAAAAAATGGAGAAAACGAGACTTAAAGTGAAATGGAGGCAGTATTTTATCTATGTCTTTTCAGAATTTTGAATCAACTTATATTTGTATTTTAAACATTAGTTTATTTTGTTCTCATGTTTTAAAATATATATATATATATATATATATATATATATGCTCACTCTGTTCAATTTTTATAGAAAAAGTTCATTTTTTTATATGTGTTTGACTCTATATTTTGATATCAGTTATTCCCTATTTTAATATGTGAATCCATTAGCTTTTTCATTTATATAGTATTTTGCTATTAATTGAAAATGATATGCTATTAGTGAATGATTGATCTCAAAATATGACGTCAAACACAAAAAAAAAAAAGTCAACTTTCTCTACAAAAATTGAACAGAGAGAGTATTATATTATCATTTCCTTAACTAAACAGTGATAAAAATTAACAAGTTATGTCTCATATGAACTGTTTATTTATCTTGATTACAAATATGATATTAGTTTTAAATAAAACAACATCTATTTACTGGAAAAAAAAAACTAGAAAACTATTTAATGCAACTACATAACATATGCTAAAAAAACGGAAGCTCTGTATATCGGTTACCCCTTCAATGAAGCTCTTCTAAGCAGTTTTCCACATTATCTTTTGGAAATGTCTTTTCATCTGAAGAGAAGTAACTGTTCTAAAACTTATAAATATGAATCTCAAAAATAGAAATACCCCCAACCAACCAAATACACAAACCAAACTTTCGATATTTATCAACTTACTCCAAATACATTTGTCTTCCTATTTAATAACAATTTCATGTCACATTTCGCTAATTATTTTCGATTCGTTTTGAGGTAATTAACACAAAACTTATTTAGTTATTCTATCAATTTTGTCTAGAGTGATTAAAAACAAAATTTGTTAAATCACTTATATTGATTGAATTCTAGTATATTTTGTTCTTTCGTTGATTCTATACAAAGGAATAAAATTCATACCTAACTTATTTAAAGTCAACATTTGAAATGCTAAGTTGGTAAAATATTTAGTGTGAGTCCAAACACACTGTCAGAAGTTAGATTTTGGGTACAATTTATCTCCAAAGTTTTGAGTCTCTAAATATGGTATACTATACACACATGGCACATTGGTAGGTGTCTTGCTTCCTTTGTTTGTTGAATTAATTAATTCTGCTATGTTGGATGTTATCGTAAACCATATATTCTGGATGTTGTGTGACCTTATCTGTCACATCCGAAAATTTAATTGACCGATTTTAACGGTGTCATAAGGATGTAATTGGAAATTTTAAAGGAAATCAAGGACTAGAATGTCAATTTTAAGGGTTTAATTGAGAAGTAAATTTTTAATTATGGATTAAAATATGAGAAAATGGAAGTTGAGTTATGCATGCAGCAATTGTCAATGGGTGGAATTTGTTGCTGGCAAAGAAAATTGTTAAGTGGCAGGATTTGGAGAAGGATGGCAATTGCAATGTTGAGGTGGCAGATGATGGATGTGGTAATAGTAACAATGCACCGAAAATTTAATTTGCTATTCCTTTTTGAACGCTAAAAGAACTGCAACTTAAGCAATGGATTCTCCCAAACTCTAAAAGTCTTTGTGCTAATAATCTGTGATTAATGACTTGAATATGCAACCTGAAGGAGGCTGGAAAGAGTGTTAGGGAGGAAGTGTGAAACTCCAAACAAAAGAAATAGAAGTTTAAAAGGAGGTCTGTTCGAGAGCAAGGAAAGGGAAATTTGAAATTTGCATTTTTCAATTTCTTTATCAAATGTAAGATTTGAGGCCGGAAATTGAACCTTGAGGTTGTAATAAACTGGTTCAGAGGAAGAAATAGCTCGACAAGCTGCTGGAGAGCTATTTTTCAATCGTACTATCCGGATAATTCTTGGATAATCTGGCTACTGTTGGAGAGATTTCAGAGCGTTCCGATTGCCGTCCGAGCGACTTGAGGTTGGGAATAGGTTGGCGACGCTAAGAGGAAGAGATCGGGATCTGTCTTGCCGCCAGTGGTTGCCAGAAGCGTCAACAGGCTTCGTGGGCTCGGGTCTGGTGGCGTCCAACGCAGACAGAAGCAGGTGAAGAAAAAAAAAAGGACCTCGGTCAAAACACAGGTCAGCGTGCGTTTTGGAGAAAATAGTGGTTAGGTCCTCAAGTTTGCGCTCCTCATATTTCTAACCCCAGAAGTTTCCCTCCGTTTTCAAGTAAACCCTCCGCCTATATATCTAATACATGAAGTTTATTTTGTATTTCAATTAGGCTCAATAGAATATATATTTTGATAAATTGAGATTTATTTTGAGAAACTAGAGCATAGGGAGTTTGGATAAATACTTATAGGGTATTAAAAATATTTTATGCCTAATAATAGGTTTTGGACGGTAGGAAAAGAAGAAGGAATAAAAGACTTTAGCAGATTTTGAGTTGTCAATCAAGTTTGGTACTATTGTTTTTAAAGTATTCAAATTGATTTTGTTTTAATTTATTGAATTTCATTTTAAATTATCTAATTAATATTCTGAATGTATGTTTTTATTAAATAACTGATTTTGTGGAGAATTCGAATGTGTGTTCGACTTATAAAATATTTTTTGATGAATTTTTAACACTGAAGCGGTATTCGCAAACGCGAAGTTACCGGCACGGTAAAAGTAGAATTATTTTTAAATGAGATTTCCAATATTATTTTGATTGAATTATGTTTAACTGAGATTTATTTATTTCTCAATAATAATTATTTTTGAAGCATTAGAATTAAATTTTATTGTTAAATATAATTAATTGCAAAACGAAAATTTGAATTGAATGAGAAAAATTGTTGAGAAATTATTAATGTGAGTTGAATTGTTTTATGCTCTACTTGGTTTTGTCGCGACATATGGTTAGAAAAATCATGCGCAGTGCATGAAATTAAATGAAGTATGTAAAATGAATTGATATACCGACGTAGCAGTGATCTACGACTCCTTTAAAGATTTATACATGAATTCAATTAGTGAATAGTTGCGATATATATCCGAATTGAACTATGAAAATGAACAATTCGTGAATAATAGCGATCTATATCCGAATTGAAACCCTAGTCTTATCTTTGGTGTTTGATAATACCAGTAAAGCAAACGGTAAATTTAAATTGTTGAAAAATGATTACTTTTATTTGATTTCATTTTTGCACAAGTTGATTTCATGGTTTTAAAATATGTATAAATTTACTTTTACAAAATGAATTCGTCAATTATCTTTAGAAAGTATTTCTTTAAATATATATGTATATTTGTATCCACTGGGCAATAGGTTGCTCAGCGAGTTATTTTTGTAACTCGCTGGTCAGTAGATAGAAGATAACAGTTTGTGGCATTCACTGAGAATCTACCTAGTACGTGTTGTGGCATAAGTCTTTTTAAATACTTGGCATGTATAAAAAAATTAAATACTACTTTATCTTTATGTAACATATTATCTAGAATGACTATAAAATAAATAAAAGAACTCTGATGTAAGTTTAAATGAATATATATAAATGTACATCTTTACTTCGAGGTTAACGTAGTTAGAGTGGTCATAGCACCTCAGTTTATCTTATTCGTAAGTTGGATTTGGGGTGTTATATTATCCATCGTCCATTTTTCCAATTCTATTTCAATCAAGCATGGTTTTATTTTCTTACCAATCTTGTCAAGCCCCATTATTGTATTATTGAATTGATCCTTTATGTACGCATTTGTTGCATCTTTAAAACTATCTTCCATTGCTTCTGGTTGTTTCTTGAATATAGATTTCAAGTTTTTAAGAAGATGGAATATGCATATACAGTGACTTGACTCTGGATAAACTACTTCTACTTCTTTTTTATACTTTTGTTCAGTACCAATTTTATATATGCTTTTTATGTGAAATATTGTTTAATTTTTGCTTATAATTGATGCATAATTTATCTTTGGGCACTAATATTCCTATGCTTTTAATTTCATGTCATAATTGGGTATTTTTGTAAAAAAGAATGAAATTTGATGCAAGAAAAGCAAAGTGGAAGGATATCTTTGAAAGAGCTAAAAGTTTATGAGGGTTTATCATAGAATGAAAGAAACTAAGGGCTTGTTTTGGTTATTTTACTAAAACACAGCCACTACTTGCGTTTGGAATTAGGGAAAATGAGAAAGGATTGAAAGAAAAGAAAGGGGAGAACACGAAAGAAAAAAAGAGGGGGGAAGAGTGGCTGGACGAAGACAGTCGGTGCTGGGACTGCAGGAACGACGCCACCACTTCTTGATCGGCTGGAACGGCGATCTGCGAGGACGCCGGACGGTGCGGATTTGAAGCTGAAAGCGAAGGTCTGCACGAACTGAGGGAATGGCGGTGCTCTTCTTTCCTGGACGTGATGGAAAACAGAGAGAGACGAGTGTGGAGAAGGTGAGGAACAAAGGGGAGAGAATAGACCCAAACCCAAAACGAAGATCTGGTTTCTCTTCGCCTAGGGAGGAGCGGACTGTATCACCGAAAAAAGAACCTAGGAATTCACGACGAGCGAAGAACGATTTGAGAGCAGAGGTTGATGATTGGATTTACAAAGACAGTAAAGAGACAAAGGGACTCCGGGATTTGAAAAAACCTAAATTTCATCACCGGTAAGGAAATCAGAAGGGGCTGAACTGAGAACAGAAGCTTCACCATCGAATTCAACACTAGAAATTGGGATTGAGCTTCGTTTTGGTCAGAGACGCCAATACCGGTGTTCACGTCGGAATAGTGAAGTATCAATTCTGGATTGCTTTATGCGTTCTAGTACATTTTCTGTTCTTTATTTGCTTATACTGAGATTGTAATTGCTGCAGTGTTGATGATGAATTTGTATTGTTAATGTGTCTTGAACTTAAGATAAACATTTGAGATTATTACGTGATTTGCTTATGTTGAGATTGTTATGTTGAATATGAGCTGATTTTTGTTATTTGTCTAGGGAATAGTTTGAAACATATTATGATATGATGATTGAATTATGGCCTTTTAATTGTTTAATTCCTTTTCTTAATTGGTTTGATTGAATGTTTGCGGATAATTGCTTAGCAACCAATTATTCGATTTAGGCTTTGAATGAAAGAGCGAGAGTTGAAATTCTTAGCTTGATAACGACCATTTAAGATCTTAAAATGAATTAGAAATATAAGTTTTAAGAGAAGTATTTAGTTTTGATAAGTTGAATTCTGTGAATGTGATTGCTAATAGAGTACTCTTTTTCGTCGAATTTTCGGAAACTAAATAGTTTGGAATAATTAATTAGGGAGATTCATTTTCATAAAGGATTAATTTGCAGATTACAATCCCTCGGCATTCTTTCCTGATATTGTTCTCGTTCCTGTTTGTGAATTCCTGTTTCTCGTATTTCAAGAAGTGAGTTACTGTTGGTTGCGTGCATTTGTTCATTTACTTTAAATTAAACAATTTATTCAATCACTTGTTTTGTCAGCTAGATAATAGAGTGAGAGTTATTACTAATAATCTTTAGTCCTTGAGAGAATACGACCTTGGTTGCTACCGAAATACTACAATTACCCCGTATACTTACGGGTCGCTTTTAGATAGTATATTCTTAGGCGAACAGCTGTCATGTATGTTCGATATGATACATAGTTATTCCATTTCCCCATATGTGTCCTTTATTTACTTAAAAAACCATCTCCACTAGGGGTGGGCATTACCGAACTGAAAATCATAAACCGACATAAAAATCGAATCGAAAAATTGCAAATAGGGGTGTGCAAAATACGAATCGAACCAATTAAACCAAAAAAATTGAACCGAACCAATCTGAAGTGTTATTAGGGTCAGTTCAGTTTGAATAAATGAGATATTTTTAGGTTCGATTCAATAAAAAACCGAATTGATCGACAAACCGAACCACTACTACTATATTTATACAAATTTAAGATTTCCTAACCCTAAATCTTCATCTTATCATCTGCGCCTCCTACTTCTCTCCTCCATTCTCTCTTCGCCACGACCACCACCACCGCTACCGAGTTCTATTATCTTCTCTTCTCTCCGCCGCCACTGCCGCTCCTCTCTTCTTCTTCTTCTCCTTCATCTTCGTTAGTAATCCTCCTCAGATCCACCGCCACTCTTTTACTCTCTCGCTCATTCTCTTCCATTTCTATACCCACTACTGCCTCTCGCCCTTTTGGATTTTTGATTTTTGAAACTCAGAACAATAAACAAAAAAGAGATCTGGGGAAAGGCGTTGAGAGAGAGAGAGAGAGAATAAAGACCGAAGAAGGGAGGTCATCGATCGACAGGCTGGTAAGGGGAGAGAAGGGGTTTGGTTCTGGTTTTTAGCTGCTAGAGTTTTAGATTGATGAGAACTTCACGACAAGGTTAGATCGGAGGAGCAGATGTGATTTACAATCTGAATCAGTATTGTCAACATGCAAAGAGAGGGATCAAACATAAACCAGAGGGGAATAGAGGAGGAGGAACAGAATCAGAAGCATCTTTAAAATGTTAGAGTTTTGTGCAATTTTTCAGGGAAAAATTACAGTATTGATTTTTTTTTAATTTATTTTTCTTCCTTTTGTCTTGTTTAATCTATGGAAATTGATCTTGAAATTGATATGTTGAATATGATGAACTAATTTCTAAAATTGTCGCTGAAATTGAAATGTGAACAGTGAACTGACATTAGAAATTTCGGATTAGTCTTGATCATAGGGTTGGGCCCCAAATTTTTCGGGTTAATAGGGTTGGGGCCCGAATTTTTTATAGGGTCGGTTCGGGGTGTCATTTAGCCTTAAATTTAGGTTTTAGGTTGATCGGGTTTGAATCGGGTTGACCCAAACCCGACCGTTACACACCTCTAATTGGAAACCAAAAATCGAATCGATGACATCAAAACCGATTAGGAACCAAATGAAAATTTTGGTTCAATTTCAGTTCGGTTTGATTAAAATCGAAAATCACAAAACACCTAAAATTAAACAGCAGCACCTAAAATACATGATTATTCCAATTTCAAATTCATAAACAACAAAGCCAACCTGCAAAATCTAATCCAACAAGTCCAATCCAACCTCTAAAATCCATACAAATTAACACCACAATTAAAATATCTAACCTCCAAATTCATAAAAAATTAACAAGACGATCAAAACCATCCAAATTAAATTCAATTCCAACACTATCGGTATTGGTTGGAGCTGCTTGCGTGTCAACGGAACCGGAATCAACTTCCATTTCCCAAGTTATCTACGATAGGAGAGAAACCCAATATTAAACTCAAAATAACTGAAAATAAACAAATTTCAATTTCAATCTCAATTTCAATCTCTTTAACTCAAAATAACTACATTTCAGTCACAATTTCATTCAATTTAAATCAAGATAAACAAATTTCAATCTCAATTTCAATCATTTTAACTCAAAATAACAATATTCCAGTCACAATTTCAATCAATTTAACTCAAAAATAACAAATTTTAGTCATACATTAACAAAATTTAGTCACTATACTTGCCAAACTCAATTAAACAATTTCATTCAATTTAAATCAAGATAACTAAAATTCAGTCGCAATTTCAGTCATTTTAACTCAAAATAACCTAATTACTAGAGGTGTCAAAAGTTGATCTGACTTGTTAATCCAACACGAACTCGACCTGAAAATAGCGGGTTAAGGTTGAGATTTTTAACCTGTTTAATTAAATGGATAGACACGAACCCGGCCTGAAATTAAATGGGTTAGATTTAGGTTGAAAATTTCAACCCGCAGGTCGACATGTGTAACCAAAACAAAACGACGTCGTTCTATAATTGCCTAAAATGACGTCGTTTTAAGCTAGTTTTATACATACGGCTATTTATTTTGTGTTTCAAGAAACTTTGAACTTCTGTGATTTGTGATACTTTGGAACTTTATTTGAGAATTTTCATTTAATCTTATTGAGTAGGTATGCCTTGCGTGTAATATATATTCTGAAACTTTTTCCCGAATCCTTTGTTTGATTGTGCATTTGCATGTGGTGTTTGATTTTGAATATTGAAATTAGATTACATGGGTTAGATGGGTCAATATGAAATTAGTAGGTTAAATGGGTTCAGGTTGACCCGTTTATCTTAAAAAAAAAAGAAAAAAAGATCAAGTCGACCCGTTTGACCTGTTTATTAAACAGATCAGGTTAGGGTTGAGCTTTCTGACCTATTTATCTAAGCATGTCAGGTTAGAGTTGGGGGGTTTTTTTGACACGAACCTGCTCGACACGGACACGAACCTGACACGACCCGATCTGTTTGACACCCCTACTAATTACATTCACACATTCAATCAATTTCAGCCATATATTAACAAACTCCAATCACTATACTTGCCAATTTCAACGATGCTTAGCAAATTTCAATCAATTTAACTCAAATTAACCAAATTGCAGTCACACATTCAATCTATTTCAGTCAAAATAATAACATTTCAGTCACAATTTCAGTGAATTTAACTCAAATTTAACAAATTTCAGTCATATATTAACAATAAATTTCACGCAACTTAAACAAATTTCAGTCACATATCACAATTCCATGTAATTTCAGTTAACATAGCCACATTCAATCAAAATAACTCTAAATAACCAAATTACAGTCTCAATTTTAATCATTTTAAGTCAAAATAACAACATTTCAGTCACAATTTCAGTGAATTTGACTCAAATTTAACAAATTTCGGTCATACATTAATAATAAATTTGACACAACCTAAACAAATTTCAATCACAAATCACAATTCCATGTAATTTCAGTTAACATAGCCACATTCAATCAAAATAACTCCAAATAACCAAATTACAATCACAATTTCAATCCATTTAACTAAAAAAAAAAAAACCAAATTTTAGTTTCAACTCATAATTTCATTTAATTTCACTGCCTCAAAATAAATAAATAAATAAAACTATGCACATTTTCCTTTAATCGAATTGAAAAATTTCACTGCCTAAAAAAAAGTGAAAATGATGGAAGCAGAAGAAGAAAGAAAATGATGCTTACCTGCGGTGGCTAGAAGCGCGGCTTACCAGCGGTGGGTGCGGCTGTGGCTGGAGGTGTTTACCAGCAGCAGAATGAAAATGATGGAAGTAGAAGAAGAACGAAGCAAAAGAAACATAACGCAAGCAACTATTGCAGCCTTTCCACGTTCTGATCTGCTTACCGGTGGTGGCTGGAGATGAAGGCCGAAGTAAGGGGAGCGCAGCAGCTTGGAGTGGAGGCGCGACGCGGTGGAGAGGCTGAGATTAGATTAGGTTTGAGATTAAGAGGAACGGCAGGCAAAACAAAAAAGGCGGCACGAAAATGAGAAGGAAAAATGAGGGTTAAGTTATATTTTTAGATACATATTGAAACAGCATCGTCTAGGTTTGGTTCGTTAGTTCGGTTTCGGTTTCCAACAACCATAAACCGATGACCAAACCAAAATTTTTGGTTTCCTTATTTTAAGAACCGAACCGAACTAGTCGGTTAACTAATTTTCAATTCGATTTCGGTTTGATTTTTAGTTTACAGTTTTTTTTCCAACCCCTAATATCCACGTTTCATCATTTTCTGAATCCACTACTGCATTGGCAAATAGGAATATGTGTCTTGCTGCATCTTGTGTCAAGACTATCATTATTGTGCCCTTGTGTTTTTTTTTAGGAATGTGCGATCGACAACAATTATCGGTTTGCAATGCTTCCAATGCTTCGTTAAGGCATTTAGGACAATGTAGACATACTTAAAGCAGCTATTATTATCTATTTTTATCTTGGTGATTGTCCCTACGTTTGTTGCTTGTAGAGTGTTTAGGTATATGGGAAGCTTTGCATATGATTCCTTTAGTTTTCCTCTTATTGTCTCCATTACTTTTTCTTTTGCCCTTATTGCTTTCCTATATTTTATTATTATGCCATGCTGCATTTGCACTTCATCCATTATATCTAATGCTGTGTATTTTGATTTGGGGTTTATAAATTCGTTCTTGATCATTTCTACTATAATAGCTGACGAGCTTTCCTTTTGTTGCTGCTATAGTTGCTGTAAACTACAGTTGTGTCTTTCGTTATAAGTTGTTATCTTGAATATAGTTTGTTTTGACTTGCCTTGATACAATTTTCCATGTATGGTCTTTATTTGCACATATTAGTCTGTACATGCATCGATATTTGTTTAATTTTGATGTTATTTTTTTGTTTTCAAATTCTGTTTTGAACATCTTTTAAATAACAGTTATACTAATTTTGAACAATCTAATCAAAATGAGTTTCATTTTTTTTTTTGTGTACTTTTTTTACTTGACCTATCTATTTTGATTTTGAAGTACCGTTCAGTGCATGTAGGTTGATCATTGATATCAATATTTTCTTATCTTTGAATTTGCTTCCATTTTCAAATTTTATTTCCTTTGAGCCAGTGATGATTCATTGCTTTAATCTTTCCTTTTCTTCATCATTTGCATCTGTTTTGCTGGTTATATCTTCTGCTGTTGATGATGCTAAAGATGTAGCATGTTGTATGAAATTGCATTCTATTGCAATGATGTTCATGGGCTGTTGAAAATGTGTAGAATTTTCTATTGCTCCTTTTATTACTAAATTTGTGCTAGATACATTTACTTATAATATCATGTTGTATTCTTCTGGAGTTGCAGTAACACAAAGTGGATGGTCCATGATATTTGCTTGGTCTTTTTGTATTTCTAAATAGAAATTCAAGCTCATATCACTGTTTACTTGCAAATTTTTAATCTTTTCCCTTGAGTTTTCATTGGAATTTGAGTTGCCATTCATCTGGATTAAGTCTTAGTTCTGTATACACAATTAATTTCATTATTTGGAAAGTACATTCAATTGGTTGAAGGACCTCTTTAATCTTATAATCTTTATACTCATTATTTTGCTAATAGCCACCATAGAATAACAGTAGTTAGATGTTTATGGAACCTGCAATCAATTTGAATCAACATTATAACATATTTTGTGTCTAGCCGATGCATTTTATCAAACATATTTGTGTATTTGATTTTTGCATTATATTATTACAATTGTAATCAATTCTAAATCTCAAATTAATAAGGTTTGTGGAAATTGGGTTTACTTACTTGAGGATGACATTTTTGTAATGTATTTTTGTTAATCTTTGTTCTTTTTTGCTTTTTTTTTTAATGTGGTAGTGCTGCTAAATTTATAGCTAGGTTTCTTACTTCAATTTCACTCTAATTTATTTTGTTTTTCCACTTTTCCATCTATTTTTCTTCTGTTTTTGTTGTTGTTGCCTAATGTTCTTGGATTTTTGTGGGTTTCTTACAGCAAAATTAGCACCAAAACAAGAGCAAAAAACCAACAAATCACCATCAACTTCAATTGTTTGGAAAGTACATTCAATTGGTAGGAGGACCCCTTTAATCTCATAATATTTATACTCATCATTTTGCCAATAGCCACCATGGAATAACGGTAGTTTGATGTTTATGGAACCTGCAATCAGTTTGAATCAACATTATAACATATTTTTGTGTATTTGGTATCTTTGTTTAGCTGATGCATTTTACCAAACATATTTGTGTATTTGATTTTTGCATTACATTATTACAATTGTAATCAATTCTAAATCTCAAATTAATAAGATTTGTGGAAATTGGGTTTACTTATTGAGGATGACATTTTTGCAGTGTATTTTTGTTAATATTTGATCATTTTTTGCATTTTTTTTAATGTTGTAGTGCCGCTGAATTTATAGCTGGGTTTCTTACTTCAATTTCACTTTAACTTATTTTGTTTTTCCACTTTTTCATATATTTTTCTTCTGTTTTTGTTGTTGTAGTAGTTGCCCAATGTTCTTGGATTTTTGTGTGTTTATTGATGGTGATTTGTTGATTTTTTTCCTCTTATTTTGGTGCTAATTTTGCTGTTTTTGATTGGTTTTTGGAGTTTGAAAAATTGTTTTATTAGTTGAAAAGTTGTTTTTCTTTGTTTAATAATTTTTTGTTCTGATTTTGTATGTTTTTAGGATGTATATCTTGTGTAGTTTGCTTGGAAAAAATGTACAATAATTTTTTTTATTTTTTAAAATTACATGAAGGTAAATAATAGGTAGCTAGTTTTGTCATAAAAAAATTAAAAATAATAGCTAATTTTGTTAATATTTTATTTAAAAATAGTTAATGTTTTTTATATTAACATGACTAATTTTATCAAAATTTATTAAAAAGACAATATTATTAACAGCTCCGGCCAATAGGATGTGCAAGTTACTCGATAGAACAGGGCCCACACTTTGGAGGACCAAAATTTAAAATATATATAATCATATAAGTATATAATTAGTTTATAATCAGTTTAAAATCTCTTATAATCATTTTATAATTATTTATAATCATTTTTTAAAATTAAAAATTTGAATTAATTTTAGTTACAGGGCCCAAACTAAAAAATAGAATATGACCTCTTAAATCTCAGGTACGACCTTGATTATCAAATTAAAAGAGGCTACTCTACGTTAAAAAAAAAGTTTAAAAAGATGAGTAACAACGCTACTGTGATATGATCTTCATGGGCTAGGCTGATCTACACAGAGTTCACACCGGCCCATTAATCCAAAATCGAGAATCGAAGGCGCCCTCTTTGGAAATAAAAGAAGAAACGGAGGGTCTTTTAGTAAATACGAAACATTTCTTCCTACCCTAAAAACCCTAGCTCTTTCTTCTCACATATAAAATCGACTTGTATTGGATGATTCAATTCCCCTCTGCCACTTGATAGCCCCGGGTGATCGACCGAAGACTTCTGTATCGAGCTTCTAATCGAATAAGCATTTCAGCCATGGTAAGCCAACTCTGCTTTCTCTAATTATTATTCGGACGTTGCATAAGCTGTTCCTATTTGTCTGTGCTGATTGAGTCTGAACTTTTTTATTCTACTCGAATGTTTTCGTTACTGAAAATATAGCTCCAAATTTATTTTATGAGGTTTCAATTTTTTTGTCTTTCTAGGGTTTCTCTTTTCTGTTTTATAATCGATGGCTTCTTCTAGATGACGTGTGTACATTTTAGGAGACCTTGCTTTATTTTTGCTGAAGCACCATAATCAAGGATCTTTATAGGTTTCTCATTTAGGTTAATAATCAATGGCAGATTTGAGTTGTGTGTTAATGTTCTGTATTGGTTTTAAGTGCTTAGCATGCACATTACAATCTGAGTGTTATTATGTTCTTTTTTTTATTACTGTTTTGTTGTCAATGGTGTGTCTGCTTGGCTATTAGTCTGTGAATTCTCAGTGGCATGTTAAAAATTTTATTCTTTCATTTCTGTCATATTTGATTTGCATACTAAATCTGATGTTGCTTATTTTTAAATCATGTATAGTCTAAGAAGAAGACCAGAGAGCCAAAGGAAGACAATGTCACTCTCGGACCTGCTATAAGAGAGGGTGAACATGTTTTTGGCGTTGCTCATATTTTTGCTTCTTTTAATGATACTTTCATTGTAAGTTTAACCGGTACCTGTATTAATGATAAGTTTCTACTGGCGGAGGCTTGATATTAATAATATCTTTTATTTATGCAGCATGTCACTGATTTGTCTGGGAGAGAAACCATGGTTCGCATCACTGGTATGTTTCATTTAACATTCTATTTTCCTAGTTAAGCGCCTCCCTGTAGGATTAGACTTAAATCGAAAGTTATGATTGCAGAACACTTGAGTTGTGGCTTGGAGTATCTAAAAGATATCACTGAGTGAGAGTGGATAATTCACTCTTTTACTTGTTTCTTGAGTACATTGGTGTTGGGAGTCAACTAGTTAGAAGCAATATTTGAAGTATAATTCTCAGGATATTAGGATCTTAAGATGGGAATGTGCGTGTTGATATGCTTACTGGTTGAACTGCTGCATTTAAATTGCATTTAGACCATCTTCATTTATTTGATATGTATGGTTTCTGAATCTGAACATAAATTGATGCTGTCCACAAGTGCAGGTGGAATGAAGGTTAAAGCAGACAGGGACGAGTCTTCACCCTATGCAGCTATGCTTGCTGCCCAAGATGTTTCAACAAGATGCAAGGTCATTATACTGTTCTATATTTGTTTTACGTTTAGTTAGAACATATATTTTGCATCCTTAATTTGATTATTCACTTCACTTCAATATAATCTGTCCTTGGAATGATTAGGAACTCGGCATTACGGCCCTTCATATCAAACTCCGTGCTACAGGAGGCAACAAAACCAAGACACCTGGTCCTGGTGCCCAATCTGCCCTTAGGGCTCTTGCTCGTTCTGGCATGAAAATTGGTCGCATTGGTGAGTTATTAACATTTCAGCTGTAAAACATGATTGAATTCGAGAACATAGACTGGGAGACTTATGCTGTCTTTTGTTTTTACAGAGGACGTAACTCCAATTCCCTCAGACAGCACTCGCAGAAAGAGTGGCAGAAGGGGTAGAAGACTGTAGTGCATTCCGAGTTTTACTGTGGTGGTGGATTGGCTTATGCTTTTTATGCCGGTTAGAAAAAGTTGGTTAAAATTGTGACATTTGTGTAGAATTTTATATTGTTTTATCCCGAATTCAAGTTTTGTAGAAACATAATGATACAAGTTAGTATTGAATTTTTGATCAAATGAGGTAATATTTGAAGCTACAATTCCAAGTTTTAATTTGTGGATTTTTTTTCTTGCATCCCTTTTTTAACTGATTGCAATAGAAATTAGTGTGAATACTGATTTTATTTTATAGCTAAACTTAATTAATGCTTGAATGTGATAATTGAAGGGGTTATTGCTTTACTTGCTTGCATTTCTCAGGTATGCAAACTCCTGCCTGAGCATCATGTTCAGCTTTTTAAGTTTACATATTTCATTTTGGGTGTTTCTTGCCCTCCCACAATTGCCAGCAAATAAGCATACTTGAATTTCTGTTTCTTGTAGATGAAACACCACTCTAGAAAGTCATAATGTGGAATCATCTTTTACATTTCGAATTGCTTTCTATAAGAGGTGAATTTTACTTGGCAGCTGCATCTTACAAAAACTCTAGCATTTTATTTGGTCTTTAAGTATTATTGGTGTTTTTATATTCATCATTGTAAGAATTATAATAAAATTTGAGAAAATAGAAATAGTTGAGATGCAAAACGAACTTGTGCTGCAACTAACACACCTGTCCCAGAATTTAGCTATGTTATGAACGTACGCACAATTGTGATACATCTCGCATGCTTTTGCCTTCATCAAGAATTTGCAATTTCCATGAATACAATCGTGCTACTTTGTACGAGACTTTCAAAATTCGTACGGAAACCTACAATTAGAATCCTGGATTTTTTTTTTGTTAGTTTGTTCTTTGGCCTCAAATTAATGTTTAATTGAAACCATTGGAAGGCATAACATAATTAAATCACATCATCTCTTCAAAAATAATTAAATGACAACACATCAACAATTTTTACGCCAGGGAGAGGAGTTCTTATTAAGAGATTATTGTTATTGAACTCTGAATCAAGAAAGATTGAATACGAAATGGATACTTAAGAATAGAAGAAGTGAAATGATTGTTCAAGGCTTGGGTGCAAGACCAGCCTTGAGAGCCTGAATGGTTTTAACATCAGTCTTAAAAGATTTAGCCAAAATAGTATCATCAACTCCGGTGGCAAAAAGGGTAGTAGGTAGTGATACAGTCCCTGCATTTGCACTTCCGAAAGAAGAAAGAGCAAAGGCAGTTTTTGTTGCATCTGCATTGTATTGAAAATGAACAAGTCCTTTAGGGAACACAAACAAGTCTCCAGCTTGTAGCGTTTGATTGAAAAGCTTATTAGTTGTATCTACAAACCCAACTTGTAAAGATCCTTCGAGGAGGAAAAGCAGCTCTGCGGCGCGTGGATGAGTGTGAGGAGGGTTTGGAGTACCGGCAGGATACAAAAGAACTGCATACGAAACACTTTGGCCATTTAGAGCTGGAAATTCAGCCATACTTGCTTTTAATACCTTGAAAGTGGTTGGCTCCGGTGCTCCAACAAGCGAACGCATGCCGGTGAATGTAAATAATGAACCATTAACTCCATTTGAATTTTGTGGGATTATAAAATCAGTAAGAATGTCAGGATCCCCGGCCATTGTTATTTGAAAAATGGCGAAAAAGGCTATTAGCAGTGAAAGTGATTTAAACACGGCCATCTCCAAGATTCAAGAATTTAACGATGAGTTGATTTGATCAATTAGGTCCCAAGAAGATGGCATATATATATAGTCCTTAGATTCAAGAATTAATGTTAAGCTTTTGCATTTGTTTTTAATTTGATTATTAACTATAGCATTCAGTCGGAAAACACAATGTTACATTGTTCTTAAGGTAGAGATATTCTTTATTGAAGATATCGTTTTCTCTTTTAACTCAAAGCTACCAGAAACAGACGAAAAAACAAAATAAGCTGTAAAATGCTTTTCTATCTTCGGAACTGAATTGACTATCAATTGGCTAAAGATGAAAGAGTTTGCACATTAACAGACAAAAATGCAATTCCAATCATCTAATTAAATTTATATTATTAATCGGTATATATTTAATTATATTCTTAATTCAGAGCATATCCGAATTTTAACCTCCAATTTTAATGCCACATTATGAAAATTGACAAACGTTTTTTTAAGTTGACGTGTAAATAAACTTATCTAAAAAATTTTTTAATTATGGAGGATCTGCTGTACAATCAGAGGCAGACTTATTTGGGTGCATGTGGTACACTTTCCCCATTAAAATTTAAAAAAAATGCTGAAATTTTCACATAAAAATTTAAGGAAAAAAAAATCTTAGAGCTTTTGGTGTTGATGCCCACTAAACTAAAAATCTAGATCCACGTACAATGTCTAATCATTATTTAACTTGCTGTAAATTAAATTATGGATCCAGAAAAGTAAATAAAATAGAAAATAAAACTTGAGAGAAGAGTTTTTAAAATTTTATGGGTATAAACATTCAGGAAAATAATCATTCACGTCCAGGGCCGTCTCATAAATTTGAGAGGTCATGTGCAAAGTATTAAAATTAGACTTTGGGCCTTATAAAAATTATGATATATATAATTAAAATAAATAAAAAACATATACTTGAGAATGATTTAGTAGAAAATGCTTAATAATATAAACTGTTTAACCCAGGTTCAAATACTAGAACACACATTTAGTAGTATTTTTTTAAAATTTTTTCAAATTTGGGCCCCTAAAAAAAATGGGGCCCTGTGCAAATGCACAGCTTGCACAGGGCCTCCAACGGGCCTGTTCACATCTCCATTTTGCTCGATACATAAGCCGCAATCTAAGTTAACAGTGAAGAAGTTACATGTAGGGGTGAAGCTAGTCAATTGACCACTTTAGCTTTCTCTTCATTCATTAATAGTAGACAATATTTCCCATTTTTATAAAAAAGAAGACAGACTAAGAAGATTACGGGAGTGTCGAAGAACCAATTTGGTTTTATGCTAGAGAGATGTACTATAGAAGCCATTTCTCTTCTAAGAAAACTAATGAAATTGTACTAAAAGAAGAAGAAAGATTTTCACATAGTGTTTATTGACTTAGAGAAGGTCTATGATAGAGTACAAAGAGAAGTACTATGGTGGGTTTTGGAGAGGACAGGAGGAAAGGAGGCCATGTCAAGTATATTAACGTCATCAGTAACATGTACGAGGATGCATCCACTAGTGTGAAAACATCGGTTGAGGACAGAGACTTTACCATTACTATTGGATTGCACCAAGATTTGAGAATGAGCCCATATTTATTTACCCTAATTATGGATGAGTTAACTAGGAGTTTAAAGCATGATGTTCTTTGATGCATGTTATTTGAAGATAACATTATGCTTATTGATGAAACCAATGCTGGAGTTAACTATAAGTTAGAAGTGTGGAGAAAAACTCTTGAGAATAATGGTTCTAAGTTAAGTAGGAGCAAAATCGAGTATATGCACTGTGAGTGCAGTTTAAGAAAGAAACAAGAACAAGATGTTAAATTGGATGGAGTTTTGGTCCTTAGATCCAAATAATTTAAATATCTGAGTTATGTGTTTCAGTATGAAGGACATTTGGATGAAAAGCGGTATACAGAATACAAGTTGGGTGGATAGAGTGGAATGGTGCATCAGGGGAACGTGACAAGAAAATACCCGTTAAGATAAAAGATAAATTTATCGAACAGTTGTACGGCCATCAATGCTCAATTGGGCAACATCTCGATAAAATGAATGTGGCGGAGATGAGAATGTTAAGATGGATGTGTCACTTGATAGTTGAGGGGTAAAGAGGTGTCGAGGAAAACCTAAGACTATTTAGAAGGAGGTAATATCTAGGGATTTACGAGTCTTAGATATCGATGCGGATTTGATTTATAACATACTTGAATAGAGATGTAAAATCTATGTCGTGAAAAGTACTTAAGGCTTGTGATGACTACTTTTATATATTTGGAGAGGTTAATAGGTTGAAGGATCTATACAACCGATTTTAACTTGTTTGAAATTAATACTTATTGTTGTTGTTAAAAAAATAAAAAAATTATATTTTTTTCTTCTCACGTGAGTGCTAAATCTGCTTTCCAAACCAAAATATCAAAGTAGTTTAGTTTCTTTATTTTGGTTTTTTTTTTTAAAGACTATACTATTTATTTTTCTATTTTATATTTTTCCATTTTTTATATAATCTCTAATATATAATTTTCAATGTAAATTTTACTAACTTTTATCTTGTAAATTTTATTGATTATCCGTTTCAATTTACTTTTCTCAACTATTCTATCATACAACCTTTAGATACAAAGAGGTAGTATTAATTTTTAAATTCTATCTAATATTTTGATTTTTTTTCGTAAAATTTTTATTAATTTTTTCTAATTCCTTCATTTTAAAATATATGTATAACACTGAATTTAATTTAATTAATTACTATATTGTTAAAATTTAATTTTTAATGCAATTCAATGCAATTTTATTTTATATATAGAATAATATTATCGTTAACTATTTATATTACTTTTTAATAAAAAGTATTAAAAATTTGACCACTTTCAATTCAGTTTCCGGCTTCGCCGGTTTGATGAAAACTAGGCAGTCTATGCTTAAATGTACTTATCCGACTGACAGACCAAAGTTGCTAAATCAGCTGCTATTTGAGATAAAGCTTATATAAGATTAGGTGTGAACCAATATCTAATCATCAAAACCCTTTTCTTCTATACAAATGGCTTCAACCATGTTCAAACATATCATCTTCTTCTTCTTCTTCGCTTTGGGTGGCTTTGGTACTTATTGGTTTGTCGAAGCAGGCGATCCTGATATCTTAACAGACTTCATATCCCCACAAAACCAAATTATCGATGGAAATTTTTTTACCTTTACAAAATTAAGAGGTATTTTTGATGTTCCTTTTCCTGAAACCTTCAATATAACAAAAGTAAGTATGGCTGAATTTCCGGCGCTGAACGGACAAAGTGTAGGTTATGCTGTTCTAAAATATCCAGCCGGTATTCCTAACCCACCTCACACTCACCCGCGATCCGCGGAGCTTTTATTTGTTGTTTTAGGAAGCTTGGAGGTTGGATTTATCGACACTGCGAACAAACTCTACACTCAAACTCTTCAACTCGGTGATATTTTTGTGTTTCCAAAAGGATTAGTTCACTATCAGTACAATGCTGATCTTAAGAACCCTGCAATTGCTATTTCTGCATTTGGAAGTGCAAATGCAGGAACTGTTTCTGTTCCTAATGCTGTTTTCACTACAGGAATTGATGATCTTACTCTTGCTAAGTCTTTCAAAACTGATGTTGCTACTATTCAGAAGATCAAGGCTGGCCTTAAACCCAAGCCTTAGATTCAATTATGATCATTAATTCTTTTTCTTTCATCTTTTGTTTTTCTTCCATTGAATAATGAAATAATAAGAAATTCAATGTCTGAAATGTAATTCAGTGCGATTAATAAAATGGTGAAGTATTAAGTACTGTACTATTTAAAAAATAGTCAAATTTGATCTTCTATGTCTTTTTTCTTTTGACTCTGCCCCTCCAGAGCAACACAGTCACAAGCTGAAGTTTGCGGATGCATAGTAATTACCCAAAATAACAATAAGGACAGAGAAACACAACCCTCCTACAAGTTTTATCTATAGACTAACCAAAAACACCTCCTAAAGCATGATAACGAGGTCTATAAGTGCCCTGACCAGCATGAAATCCACCAGCGGGATGACAAATTTTCAGTTCAGGGTGGCCAAATCCACACCCCATATTATTTCTACGATCTTCGGGAACTAGGATTGAACAGGTCATGACACGCGGGTCAAGATCAAGAAGCAGCTCGGCAAAAAAGAGCACTGGGGTAGCATCATCTTTGGGTGGCTTAGCCAAAAAATTGAGGTGAGTCCAGAAACGATGTTCATGTTTGCCATGCACTGTAATAGTATTCTTTTTTTTTTTTTTTTGAGAGGAAATTAGAATATGTATAATCTTTTTCTTTTTAGAATAAAATTAGAGAATCTAATCTTGATTAGTGCGTAAACGTAAATAAATTAGCTCAAATATACTACTATAAAAAACTGTATATCTTTGAAAGAAGGGAAAGAAAATAGCAAGTCCATGCTCAAAAACTCATGTATATGTAGTATCAAAACGCCAAAACAATTGAAACTGTAAAACATTAATTACCAATACAAAACCCGAAATCCGACCACTTCACCACCGGTTCATGGCTTTTTCCGGTGAAAGCTAGCCGGTCAAAACGTTTTTCTACTTCCTTCCATTCAATATCCAATGAATCTCAGCCGTTCATCCAATGTCTCACCATCATCCTCCATCACAAAAACCTGGTCAAACCCTGTTCTTGGAGAGACTATAAGACCAAAACCACTACTACTACAAGAAGAAGAAGAAGAAGAAGAAGAAGAAGAAAAAGAAAAAGAAGAAGACGGCTCTACTTGAGGCTCCATTGAAGAAATTAAAGAAAAATTTGAAAGAAAAAGGAGACGTTTAGTGCAAATCTCTAAAGAAATGCATGCATTTGATCAACTAATTATAATAAAGATGAAGTAAGAAGAAAGAAAAACCTTAAATTTCCAATACAGAAGAAAGAGAGAAATGAATAATTTTTAGAGATTAACAAATATATTGGATTTTGATGAGTGTGGGAAATGAGAATCTAATAAATATGGTTATATACAGTGTATACATTATTATTGGGTTTGGTATGAAAAATAATGAGGAGGAGGAAAGGAGAGAAATGGGTTTTGTTATAAAAAGAAGAGAAGGTAAAGGGTGAGCAGAGCAGGTGAAGTGTAGAAGGAGAAATTTTTATAAAGGAAAAAAATGAAAAGCTTATGGCATGAAATTGTAAAAGAAATAATTATAAATGAAAAAAGTCTTCCAAAATAAGCGACCAATTCCTTTCAAACTCCCTTTCCTATTCAGGTCAAGAGCGGTTCTGTTTTTATTGTACCTGGTGTTTTAGATAAATTATCTTTTAAATATATTAACAGCTCAGACTAATCCAATTTCTCTGACTTATGAGCACCTCGAAAAGTGAAACAATTAACTAAGAGTTTAACATTTTTCTATACCCAAGCGGGATCAATCCTTTGACCTTAGTTAAAAGAACAAGAGTCTTTACCGCTTTAACACAAAGTTACCAAATTTTTAGCACTGCCTATATGTACAATATTCTCTCTTTTTTTTTTATTGAACAATAAAACTAGTAATGAATATTTATTTGTTTTGTATTAAATTAAAATTTTATTAAGGTTAATAAAATATATGGGTTGTGATAACAAGTTCACAATGAATCTAGTTCATTGTAGGAAAATATTATTAATAAAATAATTATAGGTTAACTGAAAGTTAAACTAACTTTCATACGATTCATGTTGTATTGTTAAATTATATTCAGTATGTTTCATGATCAAGCCAAATTTCCCCCGTGTTTACAATTTGTTTATAATTTAATTCCGGCCAATTAAAAAAAGGAAAAACTAAATAAGATCTTTGGTAAAAGTGTAGCTATAATTGGCCAAAAGGGAAAAAAACTGAAAAAAGAAGGAAAGATGAAGGTATAAGATATGTTTAATTTCTTTTAGCTGCTCATTGCATGTGAACAGGTCTTCAAAGCTGAGCAATATATTTACAATCATATTTCTGTATATAAAGTTACCATATATATATATATAAGGGAAAATATAAGTTTTATACGTATAGTTAGTAACAAACTTGCATGGCATGGAGATTAGAACTCCATTAATTTCAGGATAGTCCAAAATTTTCCAATCTACCTGTCAACGGGGCTCTACTTGGGATATTTGGGAATCATTGAATGAATAAATATCTTGCTGAGAAGAGGAACCAGTTTGCAGTAGATTTTCATCTCCTTTTTCCTCTGAAAATGCTGGCTTTTAGGAGTATCAAGACCTTTTATATCATTTTGAAGCATTGCCAATACCTCCACCATTTTTGGTCTATCATCTGGGTTTTCTTGGACACAGAATTGCTATTTGCATACATGTCATCAATTTACAACCTGACGTTGAATCATTTAGTGAATCATCAATAAATTCTATACCTTTCTCCTCTTTCCATAGCTCATACGCCTGCATAAATTGTACAATTATGATCCTAATAAACCAAAAAATCATATATGTTACATTAATGGCCATAGAAAATGAACTTACATATTCTAAAAGATGCAAATCATTGTTCTTGCCATAGTAAATTGTGTTCCTCTTCCCACTTATAATTTGTAGAAGCACAACTCCGAAGCTATAAACATCATATTTCATGGAGTATATGCCTTTTCGTGCATATTATGGGGAATATAACCGCTGAACAGAGAAATTGTTGGTACTAAATAAGCTGAAACAGAGAAAGTAGACAAGTGCAAATATGTCTTGCAGTATTCCTAGACACATAAAGTACTTTCCGACAATTTGTTCTGTATTTGCTTCTAGTATGTCTTTCCGAAAGAGCCTAGCCATTCCAAAATCTGAAATCTTAGGATTCATTTCATCATCTAGCAAAATGTTGCTAGCTTTTATATCTCTATGTATGATTGTAAAATTTGAGTACTCTTGAAGATAAAGAAGCCCTTGTGTAATCCCTTCGATTATACGAACACACTTATGCCAATCCAAAAAACATTGTCTTATTGGATCTGCAAGAAATGGTAAAATGAAATATTTGAAACCATTTTCACAAATTCAGATTCTGATAAACAAAACTATATAATGTTTAATGATCAAATGGAATTTGAAGAGTGTACTACAGACCAAAAATGTAGAGGTCCAAGCTTCCATTGTGCATGTACTCATAGATAAGCATCTTTTCTCCCTTTTCAGTGCAAAACCCCACAAGTCTAACTAAATTTACATGTTGAAGTCTTGCAGTAAGTGAAACCTCATTTTTGAACTCTTCAAGTCATTGAGTAGATGTTACTGATAGTCGCTTCACGGCTATTTCCTGCCCACTTGGCAATTTACCCTGCATTATATTGAGAGGCATTTGATTACTGGGATTCAATTCAATATATACATGGCACAGCATTAAGCATGGAGTTCCTTTTACCTTGTAAACAGGGCCAAATCCTCCCTCACCAAGTTTATTTTCACTTGAAAAGTTATTTGTAGCAGCTGCAATAATGGAAAAGCTAAATGTTGGCAGTTTAGGAGCATGAGCATCAAATTTCCCAATAGCTAATGAATCCTGTCTGGCAATAGTTTCTGTAAACATCATAAGACAATTAGACACAGCATGAAAATTGTTTCTTCATAAAATAGATAAGAAAAAAAAAAAGGGAAGCTTTCATTAAACATTATTATGGATTCACCTGGTTCTTGTTTCTTCAATACTCTGCTCTTGTAGTAATATGTTACGGATGCCAACAAGATAATTACAGAAACAATGGGAAGCAAAACCTTTAGCAATATTCCATGATTCTTGCTTTTGCTTCCCTTTTCTTCTCCACCTTGTGCTGTAAATGCAAGTGTTAGAATTAGTTTCCAATTACATATATTTGGATTAGAAATCACTGAAAACATAAAAGCTTAATTACCAGCCAGAGAAAGTTCCGAATTATCATCATGTGGAACCTGAAAAATATTGTATCCAAGTAGCTTTTTCTGCTTTGTATAACGAATCTTAGCTTTAATAGTCTCAACACCATCATAATTAATCCAAGTTGATCCACCAACAAAATAATTAACCACATAAGTTCAATCATACACAGGTTGTTTACCATACCCACAACTTTGTATGTAAAATTTGATGTAGTTGTAACTCGTGGAACCATCTTGTGGGACTGAAGTAGCAGGGCCTGTGGAAGGTGAGCCAACAGAATTTTCACCTGGGTTCACTAGATTCCAAGCATAGCCATGATAAGGCAAGCCTAGAACTAACTTGCTCGCCGGAAATCCTTGATTTAACCATTGGTTTAGACCAAAATCAGTGCTTATATTTCCAGATTTCTTAGAATTACTATACAAAGCAGCATGATTGCCTGTAAAATTCCCTCTAGTTGGCAAATGATAATCGTATGCAACAATATGTGCCCAATCCAAATTCCGCTTCATGGACTCGATTGGGTATGAAATTTTTTCATGATTTGGAGAGTAACGAACCCCCATTGTTAAAATCAACTACGAAAAACTGCTGCTTCTTGGCTCAGAAGAAATGGCAGCTCGCCACTCGTCTAAAAGAACACCCAAATTCGACAAGTCCGTACTATTAGGCCAAACCCAAAAAGGGTCTAGTCCTGCAAACCCATAAACCCTTGCTGTTCTAATGGACGAATCAATAAAAGACTTTCTTCGGGAAGATTGTATGAGCATGGAGGAGAAGACTGAAGTATTCACTTTCTCGCCTGAAACTGATTTGTGAGTTTCATTTTCGCCATTCCAGGTGGATAAAAGAGGAATGATAGATGGGTTTTTACGCTTTACTGATGTTGTAAAGATTGAAAAGTTGTTATAGAAGTTAGAAGGTATAGAAAATCCACAGATAAGATGAGAAAATAATACAGAATTAATCTCTGAAATTGGGAAGTCAGTGCCTGCGTACCAGTAACCGGATTGAATCCATGTCTGTGCCGTTGAGAGATGAAATTAACAGCAAAGTGAAGTGAAAATGAAGAAGAAGAAGAAGAAGAAGAAAGGGAAGAGGATGAGTTTATTAGTGCTTTTGGTTACCATTTAGTGATTTGTTATTTAAATTTGGTTTAGATTTCAAAAAGTTTGGTTCTCAATTGGGAAAATTGCACCGTTAATCAGGAAGGAAGGAAGAGGACCAGCGGTAGGGGTGAGTATTAATCGATAATACAACCGAACTAAAAATTATGAAACCGAAAACCGAACTGATAACAGCATAATCGAACAATAATCGAATCGAATATTTCGGTTCGGTTTGGTTAAAAACCAAATTTTCAACTCCCCTAAAATTGCAGAAACATAAAATTGCAGAAATAGCAGGTATTTTAACATCACATACAGCAAACAAAACTTCTATTTTGAATACACATAACTCAATCTAGGGGTGGGCAACCGAAAATCGATTTTGGGTTCAAAACCAAATATAAAATTTATGAACCAAAAATCAAACTGAAATTCTGGTTCAAATTCGGTTCATACCATCTCATGAACCAAAAATCGAACCAAAAATTATGTTCACAAATTTTAAGAATCGAAAACCAAACAAAAAATTTGGTTAACCGATCATTCGGTTCGGTTCGATTTTGGTTCTGTTTTACCCAACCCCTAACTCAATAAGAATACAAAGCACAAAATGAAAATGAAAATCAAATCAATAAACAGATTTAAAAAACCCACCAGAACCCTAGCTTGAGCCACTATAACGCAAAACATAACTGGAACCCAGCCATACCATTATCAAGAATGGAACCCTAGCCGCCAACTACATACCTAAACTGACCGAAGATGTGAAGGCTACCGTTCGAGTTCTAGTCGCCGTAGCTTCAAAATGTCAAAATCAAGTTGCAGTTCGACCTCCAAATGAAGTTAAAGGTTTCCGATGAGATCCAGTCGCCATTGTCAACCACAAATCAAAGATATGAAATCAAAATAATAAAATCAAAAGCCCACAAATTGTAATTAATGACGCTGACAATAGATAAAGCTCGAACCATAATAGATAACACTGGACGTCGAGAAGAATGATGGCGTGAAAGAGAACGGCGGCTTGAAAGAGAACGACAAGAAGAACGGCGGCTTGAAAGAGAATGGCAAGAAGATAACCAGAAGATGAAGATTTTGATTTCGTTGCTTCCTCTACTCAGCCTCTATGGCTTGATGATTGATGATGATTGAGCAAATGGTTGATCTGGATTCCTTTAGGCTTCAAAATTAAGTCTGATTTGGGATGGCTTTTGATTGAAAGTAGGTGCAAGAAGATGAAGATTTTGATTTTTGTTTGTGTACTGTAAAATTTGAAGGAGAAGAAGAGAGGAGAAGGGAGATGAAGAACGAAATCAGATGAGAGTGAGAGCGGAGGCTGGGTTGGCTTAGGTTTAGTTTAGGTTTATATACATCCTACGATAAAACAGTAGCGTTTTAGTACTTAGGTTCGGTTCTTGGTTCGGTTTGATTTTTAGACCCTTAAAATCGAACACCGAATCGAACCTATCGGTTTTTACATTTTTAAAATTGTCAACCGAATCGAATTATTCGGTTAATTGATTTTCGGTTTGGTTTCAGCTTGGTTTCGGTTCAATTTTTGATTTACAGTTAATTTTGCTCAACCCTAACAAGTGCACCAAGTAAAAGGTAGCTTATAAAACTACAAATAGCCAAAAGCATTACGGAGCCCTTAAAGTTTACCACTTTTTTACATTAAGCCCTTCGACGAAATAATAGCTATTTTAAGCCCCTGAATTATATGCACGTATTACACGAATCCTCTTTTTAACACAGTTAAAAGCGCGTGTAATACACGCAAACAGAAAGTGTGTGTGGCTAGCTGAGGGTATAAGTGGGCCAGCCATAATTTGCAAAATGCAACCGTTTTGAAATTTTCCCAAAAAATGCAGCTGTTTTTGCAATTATGAACCCTAGAAATCTAGCAGAACCCTTTAATTTGAGGGATTAAACTCTATTCTACTGATTTGAGAAAATAGATTTCAAGCAAGAAGAGGTGAAAGAAGGATTTTGCAGTTGGTTTGTTTGTGTTTCGAGTTAGTCTAGAGTTGCTGGGGCGAAGTATTCATATCAATGGATGGCACTTGCCTAGCAGAACAATTGGCATGTCTTGCTCTATGCTGGCTTATTGGGTCCAAAAGATATGGAATCACTAGGTTATCCTTGTTTCAGCCTGATTGTCTTTTTATCAAGAAATCGGTGACGGGAAGCCTCCAAAATAAGTTTGGGAGTATAGGGACTGGAATGGTAAAGATAACACATGAATATCCCTTGTATTTGAGTGATTATGTGGATGGTTTGGATAGATTGGTCAACATTGAAGACAATGAAGATACCAGGAATGCTGAAACAACCACGATCACAGATGTCTGTGTTTTTCAGTGCATTCATATCTGCTCAGGTGAGGGATGTATTTGAGACAGAGATGGATCAGGATAACAGCTCTGATAGAGACGGGACAAGCACCATATTTGAAGAAACAGAGAGTGTTTTTGTTAGGGAGGTGATGAAAAGCCTAGTATTTAATGAAGATGAATCATCAGATAACTCATTGTGGAATGATTTGGGTCAAAGTCCTTTGGGATCAAATGCAGCAGGTCAGCTAAACAAGCAGAAATTATATTCTCCCTTACCACTGTTTTGGTTTTTTTGGGAAGAAGAAACAAAAGCGATCTCCAAAACCAATTGCACATATGGCAGTCCACTATATGGTGCATGATGACCACCATGTGCTGTCATTTGATGCTGCAGTTATGTCTGTTTCACAGGAATTGGATCGGGTTAAGAAAGTTCTGAAAGAAGAATTATATACAGAAAATCACACTCCGTAGAGTGGTAAAAAGGGTTCAAATCATCTTCATGTTCATGAGATTGAGGAAGAACCTGGAACTAGCAATGCACTTTCAACTGGTTCTTTATCAAATTTTTCCTTAAATAACTCCCAGTGGTTCAATAATTCATCTATTGATCATCATGGTCTAGCAAATCTCTTAACATTTGGTCTAGCAAATCTCTTAACATCTATAATTGCCTAAATATGAAAAAGAGTGCCATAAGAAAAGAAATAGAAGGCGAATTCAGATTGTTGGGCAGAAGGGAAGGAAACAGCTATGCAGGTGGGCGAGTTTATGGGGTGGAAGAGAATGAATATCCAAGCAGGGGCAGAAAAGTGCCATTTAGCATGGAGGAGAACCATAAGGAGAACATGTGCTCTCCGTTAGCGTGTATTACACGCGCTTTTAACTATGTTAAAAAGGGCTTCTTGTAATGCACGCATATAGTTTAAGGGCTTAAAATACCTACTACTTCATCGAAGGGCTTAATGTAAAAAAGTGGTAAACTTTAAGAGTTCATAATGCTTTTGGCCAACTACAAACAGACTAAAGTCAAGGTAGCATTGAATATGATAGAATACGTGTTTGAACCAGAGCTCGCATATGGTTCGATTTAATGTTAATTTGATTTTTCTTCTTGAGCTATTTCTATAACCTTTAATATTTGACCGAATCAAATCGACTAAATATCAGGTAAATTACATTTACACTGCCTAAACTTAGAGGGTAGTAATGTTTTGCTACCTCACTTTTAATTTGTAACATAATAAAGGGAACAAAATTATTTAGTTCCTAAATTTTATATGATTTAGTATTTTGTCCCTGCATTTCTAAATAATTTATAAGCCTACATATTTTGTTTTTATGTAGTCAAACCATTTTTCTTGTTCAAAATTTTAAAGATATTCTGTTACTTTCAGTACTATTCTATTTAAAATTTAAAAGTATTATATAGAGAAATGCAATATTTTTAAAATTTCATATTGAAAAACTTTTTAATTAAATAAAGATAAAAAGAGATTTATAATACAGTAAAACCTCGATAAATTAATACCCGATAAATTAATATACTCGTTTAAATAATAATTTCTTCCGGTCCCGACTTGGGCTAAAGGGCTAAAATAATAATTTCGCTAAATGCATAAGATAATAGTTTTTTTAAAAATTCCTTAAGGCCCAACAAAAATATAAATTAATAATCCATAAAATATGTAAAAAATATAACATTACATTCATAATATAAAAGTTATTTTTAGATATATACATTTTTTTCATATTACACTTTGCTATATATGCAATTAAAGTTACTTGTTTCTTTTTTGCTTGTAAACTAAATGTAATTTCATCCTTAATTTTTTGCAAGGCATGCACTTAGTTTGGTATATTCTTCTCATGTTGGAGCAAGTAATTTTTCAAGGTCTCGATTGCTAAAAAAAGTCTCGTTTGAAGAAACATTTGGTATAACACAACTTTCATCCGGATCTTTTTGATTGTCATCAGCTTCTATACCCATCACTCCCTGGATGATTTCATCTTCCGTATGTGATTCTATCACACTGTCATTTTCACTAGGATAATTCAAAAGTTGTTCAACATCCATTGCATTTCTATAAAGTAATAAAATATTAATTTATTAATAAATAAATATCCTCTCTTAAATAACATTTTTTCTTGGTCCTATTA
>CATIWJ010215003.1:0-17955 GCA_949640765.1 Croton laevigatus | reverse complement strand
TGTTAAACCATACAGATACCCCCATTTCCAAAAGACTGAGATGGAAAAACTGGTTGCCGAGATGCTCGAACAAGGAATAATACGTCCTAGTCAAAGCCCATTCTCATCTCCGGTGCTCTTAGTAAAAAAAAAAGATGGTACTTATTGATTATGTGTCGACTATCGCGCCTTAAATGCTGTGACAGTGCGTGATAATTTTCCAATTCCAACCATTGATGAACTGTTTGACGAGCTAGGACATGCCACCGTGTTCACCAAATTGGATTTGCGTGCCGGATACCATCAAATTAGGATGCTCGAGCGAGATGTCTACAAAACTGCTTTTCGCACCATGAAGGCCATTATGAGTTCTTAGTCATGCCCTTTGGCCTAACTAATGCACCGTCAACTTTTCAGGCAACTATGAACCTTCTCTTTTCATCTTATCTTCGTAAATTTGTAATTGTTTTTTTTGACGATATATTGGTATACAGCACTAACATGGCAGAACACGTAGAGCATTTGTCCCAAGTCTTCCGACGCTTAGCCGCTAAAGCTTTCTACTTGAAGCCATCCAAGTGTTTGATAGGGAAAGATACCATTGAGTATTTGGGCCATCTAGTGACAAATCAGGGGGTCCAGGCAGATCCTAACAAGATAGATGCCATGATTTCGGGGCCTACTCCTAAGACAATAAAACAGCTGCGAGGATTCCTCGGCTTGACGGGGTACTATCGAAGATTTATTAAGCACTATGCCGCCTTGGCAGCTCCCTTGACGGATTTGTTGCGCAAAGACAGTTTTAAATGGCCAGATGAAGCACAAAAGGCATTTGAAAATTTGAAACAATCTATGACATCTACTCCAGTGTTACGGCTACCCGATTTCACATTACCTTTCGTAGTAGAGACGGATGCTTCAAATGTGGGAGCAGGGGCTGTGCTAATGCAAGGGGGGCATCCTATCGCTTATTTCATTAAAAAAATGGGGCCAAGAATGCAGGGGAAACCAGCCTATGTGAAGGAACTTTATGCTATTACCGAAGCAGTAAAAAAGTGGCGACAATACTTACTGGGCATGAAGTTTATTATTCGAACAGACCATAAGAGCTTGCGAGAACTTTTTCGGCAGATAATCCAGACTCCGGAGCAACAATTCTATGTCCAAAAATTATTGGGATATAGCTTTACAATAGAATACAAAACAGGAGCTTCTAATCGAGCAGCCGATGCCTTATCACGAGTTAGTGAGGATGAGGCAATGCCCAGAATAATGTCTCTTCTAAGTCGTCCAATGTCATCAGTTATGCAGCACTTAAGAGAAGAAAATTCTACACTTGATGAACTTAAGAAATTGCATTCCAAATGGCAAGCGGGACATTTGCCAGCCCCTTATGCGGTGCGAGACAGAATTTTGTTCTACAAAAATAGATTCTACATCGCGGTGGACTCCAGTTTAAAGCTTCCATTATTGGAAGAATTTCATTCCACTTACATAGCTGGACATGGTGGCGTTAAGAGCACTTTAGTACGTTTATCCCATCTTTTCTTCTGGCCAAGAATGCATGACGACGTCAAGAAGTTTGTGGATAGCTGCGCAGTATGTCAACGAATTAAAGTTTCTATGCAAGCTCCAGCGGGTCTTCTTCAACCTTTGCCCGTACCACTAAAAGTTTGGGATGAACTTTCAATGGATTTCATCACTGGATTACCTCCCTCAAGAGGTCACACAACTATTTTGGTTGTGGTTGATCGTTTAACCAAGTATGCTTATTTTGGGGCCCTGCGCCCGAACTACAATGCTTCCAAAGTGGCACAAGTATTCCTTGATACAGTGGTTAAACTCCATGGATTTCCTACCAGTATAATAACGAACAGGGATACAATCTTCTTAAGTGAATTTTGGAAGAAACTGAATAAGCTTAGTGGCACAAAATTGAAGCAAAGTACTGCCTATCACCCCCAAACGGATGGACAGACGGAGGTGGTCAACAGTGGCTTGGAGCAATATTTACGAGTTTTTTCATATTTAAAACCATCTCAATGGGTCCAATTTCTTAGTTGGGCAGAATTCAGTTACAATTCACACTACCATAGTGGTCTCAAAATGAGCCCTTTTAAAGCGCTGTACAGACGGAAGCCTCCTACAATTCCTCTGTACACACCGGGATCCACGAAGGTACAGAGTTTGGATGAAATCTTGATTGAGCGAGATGAATTGTTACGGGCTCTAAGACATAGTTTAGCTGAAGCGCAGAATGGAATGAAGATTAATGCTGATCGTAAAAGGAGGGAACTAGAATTCAATGTGGATGATTGGGTTTGGCTCAAACTACAGCCCTATCGTCAACAGTCCGTGGTTAAAAGGAATTCTTACAAGTTATCAGCCCGGTTTTTCGGACCATATCAAATCGTCGAACGGGTTGGTCCGGTAGCCTATCGACTAAGGTTACCAAGTGATTCCAAAATCCACAATGTGTTTCATATTTCACAGCTCAAAGCCTTCAAAGGGACTGACCCCGTAAGAGAGCATACTCCAATAGAAGCGGCTATTCAAGAGGAAAGTGATAAGCAACCTGTGGCTATTTGTGGAATTCGGAGCTCCGAAAAAGATGGGATTCCTTCAAGCAAGTCCTTGTTCAGTGGCATGGCCAGCAGCTGGATGAGGCTACATGGGAGGATTGGGAAGAGTTCAAGACAACATTCCCAGGATGTAACCTTGAGGACAAGGTTAATGTCGGCGAGGGGAGGAGTCATACGATTCAAATGCATGAGCCGGAAGTATCGCAAACTGTAGCTGTGGGAAAATCGGAGGGAGGCATGAGGCGTTCCACTAGGAGTCGTAGGAAGACTTTTGTTTTAGGACCAGACTTTGTATCCAAGTAGGATTTGGTTAGCGAGCTCTTAGATTGTTATTTGGATTGTTATTTACGTATTTAAGTGGGTTTGTTATTGCCTACTCTTGTAATTGGTTATATAAGCCATCTTTATGCTTATGATTAATTATTACAGAATTGAATAAACAAATTGCTTTTCTTTAGTGAGAATAGCCAAGTCTTTTGTTAGTTTTCTGCCCAGAAAGCTTTCCATAAACTGATAACTTCCCAAGGTGTATCAGTAGCAATCTTTTTGTGTGATTACAATCTCGAATGGTTCCTTTAACATTGGTTAATTGAAGATTTATGGAGAAAGAATTGGTTAGGAAATCTAAGGATATATATTTATTAAACACCAGCTAATATTCAAGAGGAGAAACGTTATGTGCACATGAGATTCTAGTACGGTCTCAGCCTTTACATGCACGAGTCTTATCAATAAGCTTCTGACAATAGGTTTAACTATGTTGAAAACTTCAGCAATTTCATGTATATAATAAGCCCTAACTAAAAAATAATAGGTGAAAACTGTTATGAGGCTTACAAATTTTACCACTTTTTTACATTAAATTAAGCCACTCGGTTAAATAATAACATTATTAAGCCCCTAAACTAACCAAAAATTATATACGGGCACCATATTTGACGGGCCAAATAGAGCATGTAGAACATTCAAATGGCAGGCATGTTAATGTTTATGCAAACTTCAAAACGTCATCATTTTGATAGGGAGTTAAGCAAAATAAAATAAATTTCCTATCCTTCCAATCTACCTCCATGATCGTCCCTACTTCTTTATCATCATCACCATACTACCATTTTCTGCCTCTCTCTTCTTCTTCATCACTACCACCTTTCCTCCTTTCGTTCTGGCTACCACCGTCAAGATAATAAACAAGCAAAAGGGAAAAAAAAACAAAAGTGAGATTAAAAACATCTAAAGAAAGAAGAAAGTAAAAAACCTTGTATCGATTATCTTACGATGGATCAAAGAATAAGAACAAAGAGCATTTCCTATAAAATCCAAACGAACAGAACAACATGGATAAAAGTAGTTCACTAACAGCAAAAATTAAAGTTACAAACTCAAAAACTAAACAAATACAGAGGATTCAACTGCAAATACATGACTAAAAAATGAAACTACACTAGTTACTGCAAATTTCTTATAGCTAGTATTTCCTGAAACCTTAACTGAATCTACAAGAAAAAGAGAACAAAACAAATCCTAAATCGAAAAAAAACTCCTCGGGCGAGAAATGCGGTTGCACTTTAAAAAACCTAGAACCCTCTTCTCCTAAATATACTTGCATTGGTTAGGTTAGAGTCAAAACCAAACAACAGAGCAACAAAATCAAGATTCTGCACAAAAGCAATTTCAGTGAAAGTTTATCTACGATTTCAGTGAAAATTTTAATTAACAACGCGTTTATCCACAATTTCAGTATTCAATAAGTAGAGTGATAATTTCAAGTAACAATGCGTTTGTCTACGATTTTAGTATTCAATAAGCAGACATTCAATAGCAATTTCATATTTTAGTATTTACGTAGATTGCTTTTGTTGGATGCTATTCGATTGAGAAAAAGAAGAAATGAAGTTGTCGTTTGTAAGCAATACTAGAGAAAATGAATTGACAGAAAGTACAAACCAACCCAAGAACAAAATAAAATTGCATAATTGGTTTTGGGTTGAATATGAATAATCCAACTGACCCAAGCAGGTCCAAAAATCTAACTCGTTTACTTCTACTTCTCTAGCCACAGATTGACAGGAAGGCGGGTATCAAAGTAAAAGTTGACAGCAAGAGGAGTCAACATGATGCGGCATTGGAAACGGAGTTGGAATTTTTGGAAAAAATGGACCGCAGGGCCCATCCTGGCAAATAGGCTCATTCGACAATTTTGCGGCCAAGCTGCAGCAAAAGTTCTCAATGTCGAATTTTGGTGATTTTTGTGTCTTTTTTCATAGGAAACGGACCAACGATTGCTTGTGACGTTCGTTGCTTTTTTGCCAAATTTCATCGTTTAAGCCTTCAAATCGTGTTTTTCAATTTTTACCATTATGAAATTTTTGGATTTCTTTATTTTCTTTATTATTTTTGTTAAGGTTTTTTGGTCTCCTATTTATATGTAACTTATGAACATTAAACGGCAGTTTTTGTTAAAATTTGAATCCTAATTCTTTTCTCCCAAAATTTGTGAATTAGGATGCCTATTTCCTAGTAATTGTGCGTAATTCAACAGGGATTAGAAGATTGTTAGCCGATAATCGTGTGATTCAATGCCTAGTAATATATTTATCAAGTTCTTGTAGCTTCCACTACGTCACAACAAGTGGTCTTTGCTTTTTAGTTGGACAAGTGGAGGAGCCACAGCTGCATTTTTCTTATTCGGCCATGAAAGGATACGAAAAGAGAAGAAGGGGAGAAGAGAGAGATGGAATAATCTGTTCCAGCCATATATCTACAACAAGGTGGGTATCAAATGAAAGCTTGCAATGGGTATCAAATGAAAGTTTTTTAACCTAAAATAAGGAAGAGAAAACTTTTATATCAAAGGTTCGGTTTTTGATTTTCAAACACTTAGAACCGAACACCGACCAGAAACGTTTAATTTCCAGATCTCTACTATCACATACCGAACCGAATCAATCAATTAACGGTATTTCGATTCGATTTCAGTTCGATTTTCAGGTCATTGCGGTTTACAATTTATTATGCTTACCCTACTATAATTTCCCTTTGAAAAAGGGAAAATCGGTTCGGACCGAACCCGGCCTTGCAGGGTCTGACTGTCTGAGTCTGCCGAACGACAAATAAAGTTAAGAGTGTGGCGGTCGTTTCCTCTTGGAGTCAGTATTCCTTTCCTCCCGATTTCCTGCCAAACACTTTGAAATCCGTTTTCCCGTTCAATCGTCGACAGAGCAAAATGAATCCATTGACGCTGGTGAAACGAATACAGAACATAAATTCGAGAGAAGCAGATTTAGGGATATCAGATGAAGCATCATGGCACGCTATATACAAAGATTCAGCTTACGTTTTCGTGGGCGGTATCCCTTACGACCTAACCGAAGGCGATTTACTCGCCGTCTTTGCTCAGTAATCATCTACGCCCTCTATTTTGAATTTTCCTTTTAGTTTCCATCTTCAGTCGCTTGATTTCCTTTATTTTCTTCCTGGATCGAGTGCTCATTACAGTAAAAACGACGCCATCTATATCGTTACTGCATATTCTAGGTTATATGATATGGAGAACTACGAAACAGTAAGAGCCTGTTGCTAATTAGAGTGTGTTTCCTTCTCTTTTTTTTTTAAATCTGGATTGAGTGTTAGGGTTTTTTTTTTTTTCACTGTTTAGCTGCAAATTATAGTTTAATTCATCTTATTAACTGAGGAACAGCAAGAGGTACTCGCTTGATATTGTCGAACACTAATTGAAGCTTAAATGGAGTATTTGGAAGTAGTTAGGAGAAAATCCTAACATTTTATAGGCTTTTTGCATTTTCTTTTACCTCTTACTACAAATTAGTGGATTTAGAAACTTGCATTTTGAATGTGTTTTACTGGTTAGCCGAGCCGAACACTGGCCTGTTCGAGCTCGGCTCGTTTATTTAACGAGCTCTAATTCAAGCTCGAGCTCGGCTCGTGAGCTCGATAATTTTCGAGTCACTCGAACTCGGTTTGTGAGCTTGAGCTCGAAAGCTCGATAAGAGCCGTTCGCGAGCCTGTTCACGAGCTCGAGCTCGTTCAGGAGCCTATTCGAGCTGTTCGCGAGCTCGAGCTCGATTATTTATAAACGATATAGCTCGCGAACATGCTCGTTTGTTCGCGAGCATGTTCGAGCTCGTTTAGCTGACGAACGAACTCGAACGAGCATTTAACGAGCCGAGCACCGAGCCGTTCACAAGTAATTTGGTTCATTTACAGCCCTATGTGTTATACATGTTTCCACTAGGAAGGCTAGGTGTGATGTTCTGAACTTGGTATCCTGGAAAATTTAGTTACAAATAAAGTTGATGGTGTCACATGCAGTTCAATGAGAAGTGTTTATTACGGTCATTTGCCATATGGTGTTGTAATATTATTTCATTATACGAATAAGTGTCATTAGATTCCTGAGATTGGCTTGCCAAATGATTTCTCATGTTATTTTGTTCTGTGAAAAAGTGTTAGTAGTTTCCTGAGACTGGCCTGATTCTATCTTGTTTTGCTCTGATGTATTTAGTACAAATTATATGTTTCAGATATGGGGAGATTGTGGATGTTAATCTAGTTAAAGACAAGGCTACTGGTAAATCAAAAGGTTTTGCTTTTCTTGCGTATGAGGATCAGAGAAGTACAACTCTTGCTGTAGGTTGGTTCTCTTACTTTATCTTGAGTTCATAATGATTAGAGTTACAATATTTATATGTGCTTAGATATGGTTTGACTTTTCCTCAGATAATCTGAATGGAGCAACAGTGGGTGGTCGGATGATCAGGGTTGATCATGTCACCAAGTACAAGAAAAAAGAGGAGGAGGATGAAGAAACAGAACGACAGAAGAGAGAAGCTAGAGGAGTGTGCCGTGCCTTCCAAAGAGGTGAATGTACTCGTGGAGCTAGCTGCAAATTTTCCCATGATGAGCAGGTAAGTGCCATAGATTGATGCAGGAAAGATCATCAAATTGCTAGCTACAACTGTTTCTTTTGCACTGTTCCCTTGGTCCTTATGCTATTACTTAAGTTGCAGATGAAGAATTTCAAACAAGTTTGAAGCAATTTAGTATTAACAATAAATTCAGTACTGATTCAAAGCATCTGCATTTTGATGTTAGATATCTTCATATTAGTTGCTTACCTTATTTTATATTATTATGAGTTATGCCAGTAAATTGGAGAATCATTTTCAAGTAATATTTGGTTGAATACTTGAATTGCTTTCTTCCTGCAATAATGGCGGCACACTTGATCGTGAATCGTCTTTATTCTCAGGTGGCAGTAATTTGGACAATTTGGCTTTTTTTTTTTTTGAAATAATGCATAGTATTGCTGGTTGCACAGAATTCTCCTGCATCTTTGATTGCTGGCAGCATACTACACACTGTGCTGATATGCATGGATGATATTTTAAGCATTAGTGCTTACGATCTCCTCGACATTATTAATTTACCAATGCTTTCATCAAGCATTTGTGTTTTAGTTACATGTACTTAAACTTTATGTTGTATTATTATTTTTCATGCTATCTGCTATTTCACATCCATCATTTTCACTCTGCCAATCTATCTTTCTTTATTTCTCTCCTGTTTATTTGGGTATTAAAAACCTGTTTTACTTAAAACCTCAATTGATTTGAAGCGAACTTAAGAATGAGGACAGCGGAAGGATATTCCGACTTTCTGTGCTTCATTTGATATTTAAAGCTATCTTTGCAACGCGATCAGTTTGCTACCAGCTACAATCTTAAAGGAGAGTTTTGAGCACATGAAATGTGAATTTCGAATCTTTGGGTATTTTTTATTTGATTTTTCTTTCTTTTTTTAATTTAGTTTTTCCACTTTACCTGAACTGCCAATCAGAAAAGACAACCTATGCTTTGAAACATCTCATTTGGATATTATCATAACTGTTGATTGATTATCATAGACACATATAGCAATTTTGTACCTGGAGATGCTCATTTGTTAAACTTGTGCTGTCAACCTTGTTGCTAATAATTGATTATGGTGTATGCTTGTTGTTTATGATTAAACTTCCACTGCTTGTTCCATGGTAAGGTTTTTTCATGAAGGCTTACACGTGGCACTATTGTTTTTGACGCTTTCCCTCATTTTCGTTTTACTTTTATATTGTTCATTTACTCTCATTATTTCATTTTTTCCCATTACGTATTTTCTTGTCCAAAAAATTGTATGCTTCATGCTGAAGTCAAAAGTAAAATTCGGGAATTTGATTGTGCTGCAAGGATTTAGATTATACTGTTTCACATATATTAGTGTATTTCAATCAGCGTGACCTACCTATTTATGCCATGCTTTCTTTTTACATCCAGAGGGCTGCGAACACAGGATGGGGTCCTCGGGATAACAGTGAAAGATTTGGACATGACAAGTCGGAGGGTCCAAAATGGGGCGAGAAAAGATCTATCAATGAAAGGCCCTCAGATATCCACCTTAACCAAAGGGATAGGAGGAACAAGAGTGCAACAAGGCCTGATATAAAAGAAATTGAGCGAAATCCAAGAGAAGGTCATCATTGGAGAGATGCTAAGAGACCGAGAAGGCACGAGGACAATGAATTTGAGCAAACGTCAAAAGAAGATTCTTATATGAGAGATGAAAAAAGATCTAGAAGGCATGAAAACAATGAGTTTGAGTCGAGGGAAGATCATCAAGTTCAAAGGAACGATGAAAAACAGTTGAGAAGGTGTGAAGACGGTGAATTCGAGTCAAAGTCAAGACAAGATAATAATAAGAGGGATGAAAGGAGACTGAGAAAGCAAGGCGATGATGAATTTGAGTCGAAGTCAAGACAAGATGATTATAAGAGGGATGACAGGAGATCAAGAAGGCAAGATGGTGATGACTTTGAATTGAAGACAAGACAAGATGATTATAGAAGGGATGAAAGGAGATCAAGAGGGCAAGATTCTGAAAGATTGGAGCAAAGGGCAAGAGAGCATGATGATAGGAGGGAAGAAAGGAGGTTAAAGAGGCCTGAATCAGAATCATATGTTAGAGAAAACTGGGATAAAAGAGGAGGGGACAGAAATGGTAGAGAATCGGATTACTACAAGCGTAAATCTGAGAGATGAGAATCCCTGAGCCTATTTAAAGCTTGCCCATACGCAACAAGGTGATTCTAAGAATCTTGACTAGTTATTCTTTTGGCAGTCCAGGGGTTATCTGTACGTTTGATTTTAAACTTTGATTCCAGTTACCTACATACAATGTTGCAGCATAGCAGAGAGCACGTGATTCAACGATTCTCTTCCAAATCGTTGTATTTTCAGATTAGTTGATTATGTTTCAAAAAATGCTGGAGGGAGGGAGAAACATATCATGCATTTGAAGTGGCAATTTTCAGTTGCAGACACTTCATTTTGAGATGAGATGATATGAAGTGGAATTTCTTCACATTTTATCTTCACCATTAACTGTAAGGAAAATATGTGACATGCAGTTTCTGATTCATTTCTTTAAAAATGGGACGATATGTTCAATTTGTCTTAGTTTTCTTCAATTCACCAAGATTTGTACTATGAATTATTTGGTCTTCCTGGTTTAATTAATCCTTTATCCGTTGAGTTCTACAGTCCATAAAACTGAACTGTTTCGCCATGTATCTTTTCCTGTGACAGGTCTTGGAGGTGCATCATTTTGGCCATAGCCATCTAAGCTAGAGCTCATTTGAGTTTCGCCATGTATCAGTTTTGTTTTTAACTCTTTAGAATATGTCTCTAAAAGATTAACGGCCTGAGCGCATCCTTCCGTCCTTGTATTGTAGCAGTCTCTCAGTTTTGTTTTTAACTCTTTATAATACTTACTTTTATTTTTTTTAATTTTTTTCATTCATTTTTCATCACATACTAATAAAATCGTACTTTTCATTAATACTAATACAGAAATAATATTTAATTTTTTATAAAATTTATTTTTTAATCAATACTAATAAAAAATAAATAAATAATTATAAAATTTACATAATAATAAATAATATTTAATTTTTTATAAAATTTATTTTTTAATCAATACTAATCAAAAAAATTATAAAATTTACTATAAATAAAAATATAAATAATTTTAAAAAATATTAAAAAAAAAATTACTACCTCCGTTTTAAAAAAATTGAGTCTTCACACTATTCACTCTTTTTTTTCTATATAATTTTCTCCCAATTCTATTCTAACAATTCATATCTACTTAATTTAAAAAGTGGATTCCACATATTTTTCACTACTAACTCATATTAAATCAATATAAAAAATGAATTTCACATACATTAAAATTCAAAATTATCCAAATATATACAAAAATATTAAAAATTTCTACATTTTAAAAATTACGTCTCAAACTTTTAAAAAAGAATTCCTAAAAAGGGAGGTTGTATGTCTTTAAAAGATTAACGGCCTGAGTGCATCCTTCTGTCCTTGTATTGTAGCAGTCTCTCAGTTTTGTTTTTTTCTCTTTAGAATATGTCTCTAAAAGATTAACGGCCTGGGCGCATCCATCTGTCCGTATTGTAGCTGTCTCACAGATATTTCAGGATTTTTTTTTGGCTAAGATATTTCAGGATTGAATCTTCGCAATAATACAAACAAAATGGAAAAGTCAATACCCATAACATAATCAATTGAAATGACGTGTGGGGTTGAGACTTGAATGGCATTTTATAATGATTTGCTACTATTTGTAATAATTCCTCATGCTCTCCATTAAGGAAAAGGTGTGAAAGGCCATCCGCTTTGGTTTTTGCACTAGAAAAACAACGCAATAATTCATATTTTATCGACCTAGGTGCTTCATCCTATTGGCCACGAACCATCCAGAACCAAGACCGTGACTGCTCTGTTTGGCTCCGAAGTCCAAACTACCAAAATCAGTACTGTCAAGAAACGTAACTGTTGGAGGACAAATCATAACCATTGGAGGAAGGCTCAGTTTTGGTTGCAATCTTAACAATTTTAGAACTATAAGCACCCCTTAAAAACGATGGTAGAAATAGATATTTGGAATGTTTCAACAAAATTAAACATTTACACCAAAAATACAAAAAAAAAAAAAAAGGGGTTTGAAAACAACAGCCCAGAGAATCAGATAAAAACCACTAAGAAGCATTTAAAACTCTTGTTTGAACAAAAATTTTAACTGTTGATTCAGTTTCCGTTCCACCATTTCCAAACTTGTGAACTGGGGATTTTGGAACTATGGCCGAGTCTACCTATCAATGATGGTCCTTCCAAATTTTGTTTGTGAAGTTATAAATGTTACATTTTTTTTCTCAGTGAAACACTAATTTTTTTCAGTATTTATTTCATTGATTTTGTGTGGAAGTGATCCCATCTAATAGACTTTTCCAAAATGTTTCATGGAAGAGAAGAAGAAAATATGAAATAATAAGTATTGTCATAGAACAACTTCAAATAAGATGAAAAAACAGAGCCAAAACAAACATCATCCATATTTACACAAACTATAGATAGACGAAACAAAACATAAAAAAGGGAAGAAAATATAGCCAAAATGCATGAAGTAATGCTACCAAAATATAAGTGTTAGGAAACAAAATGAAAATCTAAGCTCACAAAATATTATTTCCTTAGCCACTGCATCAAGTAAGTAACTCCAAATCTTCAATAGAAACATTCTTCTTTATCAGATTTCATTTGTAGGAGCCACAGCAGAAACAAGTGTTCTGTCATTACCAGAAAGCATTATTATTCCCTCGTTGTCGCGGACAATGGGTACCAATTCCAAATCTTCATTGTAAATTTCTGTAATTTTCTGAGCTTCAGGATTTTCCCAATCTTCATTGACAACTACTACAGTATTCTCCTTGATTTCCCAGCTCTTGAAAATTCTATCTGGACCTGGCTGCCAAATCATTTTTCCTGAGCTTTGTTTCAGTATGAATTTGTATTGGACTGTTGTGTCAATGGGTAAATCCTGATCATCAAAACCCAAAAATCTTTTATCAAAAGTTTGTGAACTTCAATCTTTTCTTGTTCGGATTGAAAACAGAAATTATAATTATAAATCAAGAATTCATATAAATATACCAATTCAACATTCCAGATATTCCCATCAGACCAGTTCATTGTAACAGCATCTGCTGGATTCCATAAACCAATAGTTGGATGATCACCAACTAGGAAAAATTCATCACCAAACTTGCATTTTTTCTGCAACTGGAATTTCACACGACTTGTCTTCGAATTTTCTAAGAATCAGACAACTTTTATAGTTAAGTTTCAAGTTCATATAAAGTACTTGAAATGAAGAAAATGTTAGAAGGAATTAACTAACCCAATTTTTGGATGTCAGCTACCTGATTCTCCAAATCCATAACCTATTTGGCATATATTTAATGATCAGCATAATATCAGAATGAGAGCTGAACATACATATAAATTTCATGTGAATAAAAATATCATGAATTCTTCATTATGATCATGTTTTATATATGAAAGAACAAATCCTAAACAAACAGATTAAAAATAAAAATAAAAGGGAAGGAAACAAGAAATATACTTCAGAAGCAGAACCAGCCACCACATGAGAGGTAGGAATGGACTGAAACGAAACTTTCTTGAAATTTGAAGATGGTGAAAAGCTGATTTCAGATCGACCCAGATGAGTTAAATTTGAGGGTGATTTGGTACTGGTTCTTGTAAAAACTGTGAAGGACAAGCTACTGGTTAAAGCTTCCATTGCTGTTGTAAGAACAAAAAGAGAAAAAAGAAATAAGCTTTCAGAGAAATTGGATTGTGGGGAAGGAATTATATAAGTTGCTGTATATATATATATAGATTCTTTGATAAATTATTAAGGAAATATAGACAAATGTAGGGGGATTTTACATAAGGTTGTGGATTTTTGACACGTGGCAATTTTGATTTCGTACTATTATTAAGTTACAACTGATAGAGAGAGTTTTAAGCATGTTTTACTGGGTTCATTGGCGCACGGTCAATAATTATTTTTTTTTACTCTACTCATTTTACCATTTACCATTTCATTTTACGGTTTACTAAATTTTATTAAGGAAATCAAATCAAAGTATTCATGAAATTGTATATAGAGAGGAGTATGAAAGTTTTAAACGGTTTAAAAGGCTCTCTATATCAGTCTGTGTCAATAAATTTTGGACATTTTTGTTCATATCAGATCCTAATTTTACTAGAAAATGATAATAGTTTTTTCTTTTAATGCAACTCTCCAATTGGTTGTATAACAAATGGAAGATTCAATTATCAAATTATCATGATTTGGTGGAGGGCTAAAGAAAAACACTTCCATAATTATTTAGAAATATATGTTACAAACTTTTGCACTTTTGAGAATGGTGAAGATTGTTGATATCTTTCTTCAAATGTTTACTATTTACAAAGCAGCCTTTGCTAATGCCAGAGTTGATAATTAGGCAAGTTTAAAATCACAAAAGGGTGGATTCTGTGGCATTAGCAAAGTCTTCTTTGGAAAAAAGGTGGATTCTGTGGCATAATAGCATTAGCAAAGTCTACACTGAAAATAACGCCACGCTTTTCTTATAATAGCACGTTAGGACAAAAAATAGCTAATTTATGGATGGTTCCTTTCCCATGATTCTTCCTATCTTAATTATAACCATATGAAAGATAAGAAAGGCATTTTGCAGCATTTATGATGAAACATTTCCAGAATTCAAATCTCCTTCCATATGTATTTGAGCAATTGTATAATCATCACCCAGCAATTACAGGATAATAATTAAGTGTTTGCTTCTTTTGACAATATGCCTTACTTTCAGGAAGCTGTTGCAGAATCTTCAGCTTGAATTTGACCCATATTCACCAGTAATCCATACAAGAGCAATTCCCATCACTAAAATGATGGAATCGATATCGATCTCTTAAGAGAATATCTCTATTGTAAAGCTTAGATATGAGCTTAGCCACAGCATGGCAATCCCCACAAACACGAAGATTTTTCACAATTCTAATTGGTTGCGATGGAACAACGCTGATAAGTCCGAAGGCCATTGCTAACTTTTCACTGTGAAGATTAAGGGCTTTCTCTTTCATGTCTTCTTCTTCAACAAATTGCAGAAGATGGGATGCATTTGGGACATAACCAACAGATTTTAATCTGTCAATAATCTCATCTAACTTTGCATATATTTCTTTGCATAGAGGATGTGAGTTGTCTCCCACAAGAAACTCGTGAATGACACCATCGACCTCAATTGAACTGCAACCTGGTTCTTTCTTAATTCCTTTAATTTTCATTCTCTGCCGTAATTCAGAAACATTGTTCCATTTCCCTGTTTTCGCATATATATTGGATAAAAGCACATAGGCTCCGTGATTTTCAGGGTCTATTTCAAGCAAACGGCTGCAGGCTACTTCAGCAAGCTTGACATTACCATGGATTCTGCAGGCTCCCAGCAGAGCTCCCCACACAGAAGCACTTGGGGCTATTGGCATTTTCTCTATCAATTCAAAAGCTTCCTTGAGAAGACCTGCTCGACCAAGGGTATCAACCATGCAAGCATAGTGCTTGACTCCAGGGACAATACCGTAAACTGATTCCATTTGATTGAAAAACATCCTGCCCTCATCTACTAGTCCTGCGTGGCTACAAGCACTTAATAAATTGGTAAATGTCACAACATTTGGCTTCATCTTAGCTTCTTGCATTTTCATGAACAAATCTATGGCATCCTTCCCACGGCCATGCATTGCCAAACCAGCAATCATTGCGCTCCAAACGAATACGTCTCTCCTCTCTACTGAATAGAAAATGTCAACTGCCTTCTCCAGCTCACCACATTTGGAATACATGTCAATAAGTGAGGTTGTGAGATGACAGTTTAACTTAATGCCTTGTTTCTTGATGAAAACATGGATCCACTCACCAACATCTATTGCTCCTAACTGAGCACAAGCAGAAAGAGTACTTACAAGTGTGACTTCATCTGGTGCTGCGGTCTTGCTAAGATGCAGTTCCTGGAAAATGGCCAAAGCCTGCTTAGGCTCCCCATTCTGTTCATAAGCAGATATTAGCACATTCCATGCAGATATATCTTGTCTAGGCATGGCATCGAAAAGTTTCCTAGCCGAATCAAAATCTCCCCTTTTTGCGTACCCATCAATCATGGTTGTCCAGGAAAAAATATCTTTCTCCTCCATCTTGTCAAATAATCTTCTCGCTTCATCAACACTTCCATTTTTCAAATACATATCAAGCATTGCATTTGTCACAGTCAAATTCAATTTAATCCCATTTCTCTCAATATATTGGCAAACCCATCTCCCAAACTCTAAATCCATCTTCTTTGCACAAGCAGATAAAAGACCCACCATTGTTACATCATTAGGGCTCACGTTCTCCTCTTCCATTCTTTCAAACAACTCTAATGCTTTTTCAGGAAACCCTCCTTGTGCAAGCCCTGTAATAACCGAATTCCAAGAAACAACATCCTTCTCCTCAATATTCGTGAACACTAGATAAGCCGAATCCATATCTCCGCAACAAGCATAACAATTTATAAGTGAGTTCATAATAAACAAATCGGAACCCAACGAGGCCTTAATAGCCATCCCATGAATCATTTTTCCAACAGGCAAACAAGACATTCCTGCAACAGCTTTAATAACAAAAGGGAAAGTGAACTTATTTGGAAAATCCAAACTCTCATAAAGCATTCGGATAAATATCAAGAGGCTCTGAATGGGTTTTGGGCTTGAAGCAAAAGCGCGAATAAGAGTGTTCCATATATAGAGATTTGGCTGGGGAATTTCTTCAAACACCTTGCGGGCGTACTCAAGGCTAGAGAAGGAAGATAAAGCAGAAGCTGTGAAGAGTTTACTGACGGAGTAACGGTGGAAGAAGAGGCTGGAACGGAGCATTTGAGCATGAATCTCTTTTAGATGCTTTAAGTTGGTGCATTGATCAATGAGAGAAAGCGTACGGTGGCTGGTTGAAGGACGGTCGTCATTTACAGTTAGAATTGAGGGGTTTGGATTGCGCGGGAGAGAAAGTGCAGGAGTGTTTAGAGTTGCCATGTGACTCTGTGGGGACAAATTGCGCTCGCTGTTTCCTATTATAGAGAGCAAAAGCAAAGGGCTTATTTGAAATTTCACCGCTTATTGCCTCAATTATTTTGTTTGTACTAATTATATTTTTTAAATAGTTGAAAAAAAAAGTGTTGTTTTTAGGTTTTTGTTTTAAATTTATGTGTTGTTTCATAATTAATTGTCCTAATTTACATGCAATAGTCGTTTACAACAAAATTTACAAAGCACTAAAGTTTTGAGAGCATGTTTGGTTTAACTGTTCGTACCAGCGAATAAGTAACAGTCAATGGCAGATAGTTTATTCGGATTAATATTTAGTAAAAATCCAGTAACAGTTACGGTTATAATGTGAAATTACCAATAAGGGTATAATCGTAATTATATACTTAAATATTGATTTTAACTTAGTATTATTTTAATAAGATTAATATAGTCCTAATATGAATTAGCTGTAATGAAAAAGCTCCAGATATAAGCTTTTTTTGAGGCTCCCAACCGCTATTAGCAGCTGATTTTAGAATTTACCAAATGTTCTAGCGATTAAGTATCAAACAGTAATCAATTCCATGAAACAGCTAAACAAAACAGACTCTGACCTATAATTGGATACTACCATTTACAAATTATTGGTCATATTACTTTGCCTTATGACTCGATTATAAAAATAATGATACAAATCAAATTAGAATCTTCAAAAAGAAGCAGACTCATTACACAAAGCCTCAGCAACCATCTGTCATTTGAAATTTTAAGGAAAAATGGTTCACTTAATTGAATGCCAATGTTAGAGGAACAATTTGCATCCTTAAAATAAGCCAACCATGTTCTCTTAAAATTCAGCTAATAGTTGGCTACTGAGAAAAGGCTTGTTGAAATTGAGATTATAAATTAACAGTAGATGCTCTTTTTATTTGTGTCCCAATCTTTATGATTGGACTCATTAGCCAAACTACAATACATGTGATTATAAAGATCATATAACAAAACCTCAAACAGCAAATCTTACCAAATTGACATTTGTCGAACTAAACATTGCCTTCAGCCTAATTACTACCTTCTAAATCCTTAATAAACTCAGAAATTGAATTAAATGAAGAACCTCCTTCCACAATAGCCTTTCTAGCTATTTCAGACATATCTTTCACTTTCTTTCTAACTTCACTATCCGTTTCCATAACACATTTCAAAGCTTTTTCAACTTCTTCTGCTTTAGCAATATCAGTAAATGGCCTATAATCCAATTTCAACTCTACAGCCAATTCCAATTCCTTCACCAAAGTAAATGCATTAAGTTGTTGTTCTGCATAGATAGGGAAAGTAACAATAGGTACTCCAAACCA
>CATIWJ010214871.1:0-23151 GCA_949640765.1 Croton laevigatus | reverse complement strand
TAAAACCATGCATAAAATTTAAAACTATTCATAGTTAAAGTATTAAACATCGGTCTCCTTGTGTTCTGATTCCTATTCCAAAATTTTCTCTCAGACTGTCTTTGTCCTATCATTATCCATTCATCAAAATTATAAGACATTGTCTATATTATATTCTGACTTTATATTCCTATTAATTTTTCTTACGTTATGTCTTTATTTAAATTAAATTACACTTAATTTCTATTATTAATCAATAATTACAAGTCTAGTTACATTCTTAAATCGTTAACTAATTTTCTCAACCATATTCTAAATTTTTGTTGATTTATATTAATTAACAATTTATTTAAGTCCAATTACTTATTTAATACATCATTATTTAATTTTAAATTCTAATTTTATTTTAAATCTCTCTCTAATTTAATATCATTAATAATTAAATTCTATTAATTAAGTTGCGAAAATTTACATTTTTACTAGTTCGGAGCCTCGGATTGACAAACGAATTTCAAAATTGGGTTCAGCACATCGAAGCGATGCGGAATGAGGTCTGTCGAAAATTTTCACAAGAGATGGAATATTCCGGTTACTGGTGCTCCGCCAGACAACCGCCGGAAAATGACCGAAAATCTGCAAAATTCAACGAATTTTAAATTCGAACACACCATCAGAACCATCTCATTACGAGGAGTCCAAAAACGTAAACATATTAAACGGATTAAACACAATTTCGACGAAAATTGGGAAAAACAAACCGGATAGTCGCCAGAAAAGGTGACTGCCGGAAATACGTATAGATCGGACCCAAAATTTACATCAATCAAAAGCTCACAAGGAGAGGAGAGAAGAGCCCGTTTTCAGGTTTGTATTTTTAATAATAATAATAATAATAATAATAATATGATTATTTATTTAAAAATATCTTTCAAAATAGAAATACTAAAATGCCTTTAACTATTAAAATAATTTACATAAAATAATTGGACTATAATACCCTCTATATGTTTCAATATTTACTAAAATATTAGGAATTTAAAATTTCTAAAATACCCCTTCAAACAAATTTTATTTTCATTTAAGTCCTCTTTAATTTAAAACTGATATTTAAAAATTTCTCAAACATATTTTTTAAAATAATTTTTATTTCCAAATTAATCCTTTATTAATTTAAAATCAACATTTTAAAAATTAGGGTGTTACATAAACTTGCTGAGCGATTACGCTCAGTAGATACTGTAAGTATGAAAATGGCAATAACAATATTTACATGTATGTTAAAATTCAAAGGCAATAAATATTTATTTAAAGAAACAATTCAATAATAAATATTAAAATAATAAGTAACTCATTTGAAATAAATAATAAACAAATCAATATTAAATTTACTTTTATTATTTTTATTAACCAGGTGGCTCTATTAGGAATTCGGTGAACGCAAGGATAAAGCTACTGTATTTATTCCCGAAGTTTCGGATAACTCTAAGTCGTAGTCGGAGCATCATATTTTTAACCGAAGTCAATTTTTATTTTAACAGCCGTATCTAAATCAATCAAAGTCTGTATTTCTCTAAGCCGTGGCTGGAGTACCCGAAGTCCGTTTTAAAGTCTCTCAGCTGTAGCTGGAGTATCAAAATCTAACTTAGTTGTTCGCAGTACTGCTCAGTATATGATGCATCATACCCTTATCACACTAGTTTAACTAATTTAAGTAGAGCATAAAATATTAACTAGATTTGCGAGAGTTTAACTACTTATGAAATTTACTGAATATTGAATTTACTGTATTTTTCATATTTACTGAATTCTGAAATATACTGCTTTTTTTTTTCAAAAATAACCACCATCGCAATATTCATCTCAAAATCAAGTATTTTTCATCAAAAATATTTTCATCATTAAATTTACTGTATTTTCCACCAAAATATATACATAGAAAATATATTGTATTTTTCATCAAAAGTGTATTTGTCACAAGTATGCCGTATTTTTCATAAAAATATATTTAGCATAAATATACTATATTTTCATAAAAAATGTTTATATCACAAATTTACAGTATTTTCCGTCAAGATAATTTTTTTTAAATCCATTTTCTTAAATCAGATATTACCTTGATCAAAATATAATACTACCTCCGTTTTCAATTGTTTGAGACTTCACACTATTCATTCTTCTCTTCCTACATAATTTTCTTCCAATTCTATCCTAACAACTCATATCCACTTAATTTAAAAAGTGGACCTCACATATTTTTCACCACTAACTCACATCAAATCAATATAAAAAATAGACCCTACATGCACTAAAATTAAAATCTCCCCCATTAAAAAACAAGACCCAAAATTGTCCAAATACACCTATAAATACTAAAAGTCTCAACAATTTTGAAAACTACCCTTCAATTACAAGTTTCATACAATTGACAACGGAGGTAATATTAAATATTTCTCTTACTAAATTATAGGAAATCCATTTCTTTATTTATAAATCATTTCATAAAATTTTTATCTAAGTTATTCTAGGTACTTTGATTTTTCTAAAATAAACTTAGTTTTATTTGTATTTATAATTTTTTAAAACATTCATTTCTGGAATTAAAAATAATTTTAATAAAGTAACCATATTTAAAATCACTTGATTTATTAAAAAATATCACTTTGCTAAAAATAAAACTTTTATCAAATATTACGGAAGATAATTCAATCTATAAAATATTTAAGCAATAAACCACAAATTAATTTAAGCAATAATATTTAATCAAATAAAATCACAACTCATCAAAATTAAAAATAATAACCAACATAAAATAAAATCATATAACTTTTCAAAGTTAAAATATCAAACATCGGTCTCCTTGCGTTACGGTTCCTGCTCCTGCTCCTTAATTTTTCTCATATTGTCCTTTACCCTATCATCATTAATTAATCAAGGTCATAAGATATTGTCCATATATTTGTCTATCTAATAGTCAATTTGTCATATAATTATTTTTAATTAGGTCTATTTTAATTATCCTCAATTTAGTTATCCAAATATTAATTGAATCTTTATTAATTTTTTCTTAATTAAATATTCATTTAATAATTTTTTTGTCAAAAATATTAATTATAAGTTAATACTATTTTTATTTAATCAAAATATACTTCTATTAGTCAATTATTAAATTTAATTTTATAACATGTCCAATTAATAATTAATTCCTTATTAATTTAGGTCTCTAAATAATTTTTTTGTCAAATTAAACCCATTTAATAATTTTCACCACATTTTATAGTCAAATATAATATTTTCATAATTTATTTAGGTCCCTAAAATAATTAATTTCAAAATAGAACTTAATTTAATTAATTTAATAAGCTGTTGGACCTAATTGATGAGTTAAATTAAGTTCAAGGGTCATTACCAAACGCGGAAGGGCATATTTGAAATGAAACTTGACACGGAGGGGTTTGACTGTGATTGACCATAAGTTTAAGCATCGTTCGATAATTTCACCGAGGCCTTCATGCGTAATTTGCCCAAAACACAGGATCTGGCACTGTTTTAGACACTGATCAAACCAAATACTGAATCAACTCAGGCTAATCGAACCAGATACCAAGTCAAACCGTCGTCTTCCTCCATCAGCTGGATCTGAAACGCAGACCCATTTTCCACTCAGGTTTTGCAATTCCAGTGACCTCTGCCTACAAAAGTGGTACTGACCTCCTCCTCTTCTCACCGCCAATCTTCTCGTTTCCTCGAAGTGGACGGACGGTGGCTGGGGTTAAAGAAACTCGAGGCTGAATCTCTTGGGTTATAGTTCGAGTTTGTGGTTGGTCCGACTGTATTTTGTGTTTTCAACTACCTTTTATGTCGTTTCTTGCGTCCATTTTGTTCATCGGAGTCCCAGGAATAGATCTCCGGTGTTGGTTTCTCAATTTGATGAAGAAATGGAAAGTTTGCTCAAATTTTTTTTTTCTTCCTTCTGTTAAATACCAAAATTTTGTGAAAACACACACATTATTTTTTTTTTCTTTTCTTTCTCTTTCAATCCTTCTGCTGCCTTTATAATAATCATGTTTCATTATTTATTTGTCTTGTTTTGATAATTTTGTTTATCAATATCAAGATTGTCAGCCAATTCCCTCAATTATCAAATCCCTCCAAAATTTCCAACTTCCTCATAAATTTGGTTCACATGCTGTGTTTCTTCTGTTTGCTTTCTCTTTTTTTTTTATTGAGTAAATATTATTTTTTTAAATATCTCCTTTAATATAATGACTAAATTACCCCTACTATTACGTTAATTTACATAAAGTAATTTCGACTAACTTGCCCTTATCAAATTTGTGAAATTTCAATTATGCCGATACCAATATTTATTTATCATCGGTATTTTAATTTGTATTTTAAACTTTTGTATTTTATTACTTCTAATTTTTGAAAATTTAAGATGTTACATGGCAGGAGGTGATACAAATACAAAATACTTCCACCAGATGGCTTCACATAAAAAATAGAAGAATTGTGCGAAACAGTTGAAAAATGATTAAGGAAATTGGGTTGATTGGAACTCAGGGTTTTCTAGAGTTGATTATTGAGTATTTTTCAAATTTTTTTAACTCTATGCAAAGAGATACTGGATCAATTTTAGAATATCTGGATAAGTAGGTTCAGAAGGAGCAAAATCAAATGTTGTTAGCTCCTTATATGGAAAAAGAGGTAAGAGTAGCTCTTTTTTTATGCACCATGATAAATCACTGAGTTCAAATGGATATGATCTAGGTTTTTATCAGGCTTTATGGAATATTGTATCAGGTGATATTTGCTTTGCTTGTTTAAATTTTTTGAATAGTAATGATCAATTGACAGGAGAAAATAGAACTATAATTATTTTGGTGCCAGAAAAGAAAATTCCTAAGACAGTTTAAGATTTGAGATCTATTTTGCTTTGTAATGTGGTTGATCATATTATGTGTAAGATGATTACGAATAGGTTGAAATTTATTTTTGATTGTATAGTTGATGAGACATAGAGTGCTTTTATACCTGATCGATTGATCATAGATAATATCATTATTGCATTTGAACTTTTCTATAGTTTGAAAATACGTACTCAAAAGAAAGAGAGTTTTTTTTGCTATAAAGATAGATATGAGTAAGGCATATGACCAGGTTAAATGATCATATTTAGAAGCGGTGATGATAACATTGGGGTTTGATGGGAGATGGGTGCAGCAGAATATGCGAATTGTAACATCAATAAGGTATAATATTGCCAAGGGGGTGAGGATTTTGGCTGATAATTACAAAGCGAGGTCTGAGGCAAGGAGATCTACTATCCCCTTATTTTTTCATCTTGTGTGGTCAAAGGTTGTCTGCTATATTGAAAAAGAAGCAAAGAAGTGGTTATATTCATGGTGCTAAAGTTAATAGACAAGGACGACAAATTACTAATGTTTTTTTCGCCGATGATTGCTTATTTTTAGTTTGTGCTGATTTGTTAGAGGCAGCTAAGTTGAAGGAATATTTGACTCTTTATCAACAAGTTTCGAGCTAAATGATTAATTATGACAAGTCATCCATGTCTTTTAGTGCAAATGTAAAAGAAGATGTGTGTGAATTATTAAGTCAAAGTTTGGGTGTACATGTTGTTGAATCACATATAAAAGCTATTTAGGGATGCCGTTAATTATGGGAAGAGAAAAAAAAATGTGTTTTTTAATATGTTGTTGATAAGCTAACAAGAAGAATTCAGAGTTGGAAATAGACAAGGTCATCAAAAGTGAGGTAAGGATGTTTTAATGCGTACGATTGCTCAAGCGATTCTAAATTATCTATGTCACTTTTTTTACCCAATGGATTTTGTGATGTTATGGAGAAAAATTTAATGCTTTTTATCAGGCTACTAAAGGTACGAACCAAGGGATTAAATGGAAGAGTTGGGAGAGTTTATGTGTTAGTAAAGAGCAACAAGGCATGGCTTTTAGAAGATTGCATTAATTTAATCTTGCATTGTTGGGGAAGCAGGGGTGAAGGATTATTCAAGAACTGAATTCATTGGCTGTAACAATTCTAAGGCATAAATATTTTTTAAAATCTGATTCCATGCATGCTGAATTGTGTAGAACCCATCATGTATTTAGAAGGGTATATGGACAACAAAGAGCTTGTTGGTTAATGGTTGTCGTCGGTGGGTTTGAGATGGCAAAGACACATTAGTTTATCACCATCTATGGCTGCTAGATGTTGAAGCATCGCTAGTTCAATATGCAAAACCAGTTGAGTCAGAATTATAGAAAGTAGCAGATTTAATGGTGGTGGAGGCTGAGAATCGACGGTAGAATCAACTTTTATTGCAAAACCACTTTGATCAACGTGATGTGGAGATAATTATAAGAATACCTCTAAATTTGCAGCAGAAAAATGACAAGTGGTGTTAGATGCATGAACCTATTGGTGTTTATACAGTTAAAAATGCTTACAAAGTGGTTTTGGCTCAAATTCCTGTAGCAAACTTAGCATCATCATTGGAAAGCTAAAGTTCCATTAAAAGTTAAGCATCATATACGGAGGGTTATGGTAAACGCTCTTCATGTCAATGTCTATGCGAAAAGAGTAGAGGTACAAGCAACTTGTATTTTGTGTGGTAATGGTAATAAGTTAGTAAGCCTTTTTTTTCGATTATAAATTTGCTAGGAATAAATGGATACTGATAGATATTGGTTTGCATGAGGGTTTAATGATAGTACAAGGTATATGGTGGGCCATGAACCAACTGTTGTGAAAGCAAACAAATATTCCACCAATGATTGTTTTGCAACATAGTCGGCAATGCTTAAAGGAGTGGGAGGTAGCTAGCAAAAAATCAAGAGAAGGCCAAGTTCAGGTGAATCATGTGGTGAAGTGGCAAGCTCCTTAATCCCTAATGCTAAAATGTACTATGGATGTATCTTTGCAACAAAGGTTATATGGTGTTGGGAATTATTTTGTGAGATCATAAAGGCTTACACATGAGAGGATTGGAAAAAAAAAGGCTTGCTATGGAAAATTCAAAATTGGGAGAAGCTATAACACCCCAAATTGCCTTACGTATAAGACAAGCTGAGATGTCATAGAACCGCTAACTTCTGCTAAACGCAATTAAATAATATAGAATAACACGTCATAATATTACAGACTAAATAAAATTATCAATTACAAAAGCTAACTATCTTAATTTACATAATAACTACTTAATATTATGACAAGACTACTTTTTATATTTACATATACATCAACTACAGTAAACAAAAGTTTGTTCCAAAAAGTATGTCTTATGGGAACTGACCGGGCAACTGCTGTTCCTCTGAATCATCTAAATACAAACCTGCGAGTTACAGAAATAACTCGCTGAGTAACTCCATGCTCAGTGGGTACAGATATATAATACAATATTATTTAAAACCAGTTGACAAATTCATTTTGAGAATTCATTTCAATAATAAATTTATTAAATACCGAACATTTAAAAAAATATGATTCACAAATCAAAGCACATTTCATCTCAAACAATAAATACATTTACTCTACTGGCTTTTGTTGGATTCCAAGGATAAGACCAAGGGCTATTTATATCGGTCGTATTTTTCGTATACGTCTATTTATCAATCATTGGGGCCATATTCAACTGATACACCCATATTTCATTTTACGAGTCATAACCCGTAGTTATGCTCATTTGTTCTCAATTCAGCTCGTTTTCACATTTCATGTTATCACATGTACATGAATTTTGCCCATATGTCGACATATACTTACCACTAAGGTCCATCACCAAGTAGAGTATAAAATACCATTTCATTTTTCAATATTTTTTCTCAATAACAGTTGCACAATAATGTCAATTTCATAAAATTCCATTATTTATTTCAACATTTGAATACTATTTCATTTTTATCGCGCTGGTGACATCGTGCCTACGACTACTGCGTCGATATTAAAAATTTAACAATTATTTATAAACAGCTCGAACACATGTTCGAGTTCGCAACAATTATTTATTCAAAGCAGTAGAAATATTAAGTACTTAAAATAAATATTCAAAATCAAATTCAGTTCAAATACTAAATAGTACCGAACCTGTAAATTCCGTCCGCAAAAGTCCTACGCGAATACTCTTTAATTCCCACGCGTCTCGGTGGTTTCGGGTCCTAAAAATTAATATTCAAGTATTTTTAATAATTTATATAATTTAATTTGAGTACCTAAATATTTAAAATTTAATAAATAATTCATTTACTATTCTGTTGGACGAAATTGCATTGAAAAATAAAGTTTAGGGATTGTTTTGTAATAAATATGACCTAATTGAAAAGCCAAAGTGAGTTATGGGGTCAATCAGTAAACACGGAGGGGTTAATTTGCAAAATTTCCTAAGTTTTTCGACTAAATTGATATAAAAGGACATATTTGCTTAGCCAAAGTAATTTCAGGGGCCAAATTATAAATAATTAGGGCTTATTTGTAATGCAGCTAAAATTTATGGGGCCGAATTGTAAAATTATTTAAATTTTTGGACCTAAAACATACGGAGGGACCTAAATGAAATGATAAATAAACATCAGGGACTGAAAGGGGACGTGGAGGGATTTACTAGCACGCGGCCAGAAACCTCAGGAACCATATCTGAACTTTGCCCCAAAACGCTGTAGTATAGGGCAAAACATGCGCCCTTCCCGCGTTTCGATCATCTTCAACCTCAGCTTCTGAATTTCTTTCCTGTCGCCACCTTCGGCCCAACAAGGCCCCATAACGATTCCGGTGATGTGCGGCGGCAAGGCTGGTACCAGTGGATTCCTCTCGACGGCGCTGACCTGTTGATGGTCTTATCTCGAACGGCGAGTGAACGGAGGGAGAGATTTTCCGGCTTGAAACTTCTGTTGACCGTTTTGAGCTCAAGTTTGATCGGCTCGTTCAACGGTTTCCAGTGACCAGTCGACGAGTTCCTTACGTGAAACTTATTCTACTCATCTCAATCTACAACTCTACAATCTTAGTTTTTGCATTAAACAAATAAAATTTAAACCTCAAAATTCAAAATTTCCTTTGGTTTTCGGTTAACATTTTCAGCTTCTTTCTTTTGTTTTTCTTTCTTTCTTTCGTTTTGTTTTTTTTTTTCTTTTCCCAACCTTAACCAACTTTCCCACCAACTTTTTATTCCTTATTAATTATTCATTATCTTATTTTTTAATTAATTTTAATTTTATTTAATTATTATATTATTTATATTTATATTATATTTTATAATAATTATTATTATTGTTATTATTATTAATAAAATTACAACTAACCCCCACGATATCGCTAATCGGGGTTTACGAGCGTTACAGAAGCAATTTGTTTAAGAGAAGTATTAAGTTGGTTAAAGAATCAAAATATTTCCCAGGTAGTAATTGAGGTAGATTGTTTATTGCTGATTCAAGCTTTAAAGACTAATAATTTGGATCGGTCTTATTTTGGAAATATGGTTTAGGATCATCATTATCTATTGCATTCTTTGTCATCTTACAAGATTAAATTTGATAAGAGATTATCAAACTAGGCTGCTCATTGTATCGCAAGAGTGGCTGTTTCCATACCTGATACTCAATGAAAGGGCATTTAATTGGGGTAATCATGAAAGGGAAAGAAAAATGCAATGAAATAGGCTGATTCGCTTTGTAGTTGTTTGTTTACTCAAAGTCCTCTAAATTCATTCCCCACCCCTTCTGGTTTTTTATTCACATTCCCCTCTCCAATAATAATAATAATAATAATAATAATAAATGATTAATAAGAATAATAATAATAGTAATAATAATAAATACTTAAATAATAACAATAATAATAAAAATAAATAATAATAATAATAATTTTGATTTCCTAATTCAAACCAAATAGTTACAAAAGCAATGAGAGGACAACTCATTCCGTTTTTTGAGCATACCCAAATAGGGAAAGGTATTCTAATTCTTTGTTTCCTTTCTCCTTGTTTTCTTTTCTTGATTCCGTTCCATGTTTTCTACGCGAACCAAACGCCACATGAGGGGTATACCTTCCTAATTTTTAAAAGAAGTAATTAATTAGGAAAATTTATAAAAACCTCCCTGAGTTTTACCATATTCTACATTTTTCTCCTTGGCTTTTTTTAGCGGACAAAAATGTCCTTACGTTCCAATTCCAATGTGAAGTTTCATCTTAATCTAACAATAAAAACCCACTTCCAGAGCCCTCAACCGAAGCCGGTACTACTGCTACAAAAGACAATCGATTTCAACCACATCCGCTTGGTATCTTCTCCACCTTTCACCCCCAGACTTGACCAATCACTAAACAAAAGCTCTTAAAAGCACGAGTAACTATAAACTCCACATTTCAGCATTAAAATCTACCATCCCAACACGCGATATGATTTCACAAGTCAGAGGAGGAAAATGTTCAAAAACTCGAGAACTAAGCAACTTCAAAAGAAACCCAGAAATACCCAAAACCGGTCAATAGATCTCAGTTCAAAACTGTCACTTAATTGTTGAGCTTTTTTCAAAAAAGCCCAAAAATTATATTTTGGTTTTTCTATCGTTATTTTAACAAAAAAATAGACAGAATGGTATTTTTATCAAACGGAATTGAAATGAAAGGAAATTTTTGTCCACTGAAAAATACTGAGAAAAAAATATAGAATAGAGTAAAACCCAAATTTTTGTAAATTTTCCAATTAATTATGATACAAATAACATGGGCTAATCTGAATAATCAGAAAAAACAAAACTTCTCAAATCATCCAATTTGAAGGCTTACACAAAAAAAAAATGAAAAATAATTTTCAATAATACTTGTCACAGTCATAAATACAACAAATAAATAAACAAATGCTCAGAAATTTTAATGTCCATCGTTTGAACTTTAATAGCCAAACAACCAAAAAAATATATATATAAATGGTACAAGCATAAAAGTAGATGAATGAAGAATGAGAGATAGCCTTTATCATATGAAACGAAAGAAACAAGAAAGAAACAAATGTTATATATATTAAGAATGGTACAATACAATACAAAATATTTATCCCTTGAGGTCTGTGTAAGAAAGAAAGCAAGAAAGAGTAGTTAAAGCATTTCACATGGACGTCTATACAAAAAAAAAAAAGAGCAGAGAGTGAGTAGATTATGGAAGATGGGTGATATGTTTGCGGAAAAGAAGGGAAAAGATAGGATCCCAACAAAAAATAAAAAAGTTATTAAAAGTATTGTGTAAAAGTAAGAGAGAATTTATTTACTATTCTATTTATATTATTAGCTAAAAAGTCATATAAAGTAATTAAAAGTAATTATCTGTAAAAGTCAATGACTTTTTGAATACCTATAAATTTTTAATGACTTTATAAAAATTCTAATTGAATATCGGATGACTTTTATAGACTTTTTAAAAGTATTTAAAAGTCATAATTGAATACCATGTGACTTTTATAGAGTTTGTAAAAGTCATAATCCAATATTACCTTACTTTTAAAGTCATTAAAAGTAATTATTTGTCATGATTAAATACACCCCTTAAGCCCCACTCCATTTAAAAAAAGAATTGAAATAATTGGATTTACAAGATGATTGGGTTTGATTTGGTTCGGCTGAAATTAAAATCGTATTTTAACCCAAACAAGAACGGTGTCGTTTGATATATGACAAGACAATTTATTCTAGATTAACCTAGAACATAGGTCTGGAAAAGGAAAAGAAAAAAAAAACCTAGAACATAGGCTCAACCCGTTTAACTCGCCCGCTCATCGAGCTACAACCTTGGCAAACCCAAAAAAGCATTGTAGCTTCCCTACTTCCAACCTAAGTCATCTGCAAAATCGATCTACGGTCATCCCTTAAGCGATCAAAGGGAGAAATCAATCTGTCAATCTATCATCTTCGTCCGAATCTCTGGTTCACAAGTTAGTTTTCGTTTGCTAATGCGTATTTGTTGTATTATATCGCATATTTTATTCGTATTTTTAGATTTTTTAGCGTTATGTATTATAGAGGAAACCTATGCAAAATGTGACCATACTTGTCTTTGATTGATTACATGTTGCCTGAGTCAAATTTTACTTTGATTTGAAATCAAATTGGATCTCTATGTCTTCGTTTTGATTTGAGGCGGAGTATAAGTTCTGTTCTCCATTTGTGGTTTTGTCTGAAGGGAGCTATGGGCTAGCAACATTTTGGATATGCGGTCTATTAGCTGAGAAATGCTTTTAACCCTTCTTAATAACATGATGATCAAGAAGAACATAGCTAACTTAGGATTTTTTTTCCCTTTTTTTTTTTGTTATTCCATCTTTTTGAAGTTTTCTATCTCAATGATCTTTGTTCTCTTATTTAAGACAAAAAGGCGTATTAGCTACTAGAATAGGAACTTAATCGTCGACTTCATTAAGAATTTTGAATATTTCTTTTGTGGCATTTTGGTGGAAGTTGCAGTTGGAATAGAGATGGTTGGTATTAGCTAAAAATTAAACTCTTATCAGTGGTTATAAAATGAATAAATGGCCACGAAGGTCATTCAATGAGTAATTATTCTGATTTGTTATAAATTGAATCAATGATGGTGAAAACCGTGCAATGCGTTATTGTTTTAACAAGAGGGTTTTACCGGAAGTTTAATTTACATGATACTGCAGATGAATATGTTCTTCTTTTTGCCTTCTTTCCCAATTGATGAATGGTCAGCAGGAATGTAATTCCTTTAATCCTCTGCAATTCTTTTTCATGCCCTAAATATTTTCGTTGATTTAATTTATTGCTGCTTCTTAGTAATTGAATTCGCTGCTCTTTTGATAGTTTATTTTTTATACGTTATATCTTTCTTTCCTTTGCCTAATTGTTTTGAGGCATTTATCCTGGGGTAATAGTAATTTATGGATCATTGTTTTTTCTTTTGTGTTTTAGAATTTGATTGCTGCTGAGGTACCATGGCAAGTCAGAACTCAGGTGAAGGTTCCAGTATAAGTGTTACATCATCTGGACAAGGTTCAGATGCAAATCTAGAGATCAATATCAAGACTCTGGATTCACAGATTTACAGTTTTCAGGTTGATAAAAATGTAAGCACCATGTTTCTCTTCCTAAACTTTTGTGCTCAAAAGTTCTACAGTTCCGTACTTGATTTTCTGTTATTCTATTTTTAAGTCCTGATAGTTATGAAGTAGCTTTCAAAGAATTAAAATTGGGATACATAGAATCACATTGCTTATAAAATCCTGAGAAAATGTCACATTGTTGTGAGTATGCTCAGATGCCAGTTTTAGCTTTCAAAGAGAAAATAGCTCAAGCAATTGGCGTTCCAGTTGGTCAACAAAGACTGATTTTCAGAGGAAAGGTCTTGAAGGATGAACATCCCCTTTCTGAATATCGTATCCAATCAGCTAGTTTTTTGTGAATTTCATGATTGTATGATTTGCAGAATAGCATTTTTTTTTTCTCTTAGTTTCAGCATTAATACCGATTATGCTTCATCCTGTATTATATCATGTTCATATTAGGCGTTCAAGGATGTGAATGTACTTCTAGTTCTTTGTAAAGTTCCTTGACCCTTTTTTAGAAGTGGAGAATGGTCATACCCTTCATTTGGTTGAAAGACAACCAACGCAAGTGCAACCTTCATCTGATACCGGCTCTGGTACTACAAATGCAAATAATGGCAACCAAGGTGTTTTAGTTGATTTGTTTTCTCTGTATTTTGGTTTTTAGCCTTCTTAGAACCCTTGCTTTTTCATGAAATTTGCTTTTATGAATGGTGATTTTTGTTCTGATTGGCAGGCAATGATGCCCTCCCAAATCGTGTTGGACAAATATCACACAGTGTAGTTCTTGGGACCTTTAACGTCGGGGAGCAAGGTGAAGGCATTGTTCCAGACCTCAGTCGGGTGCGTGTTGTCATTGCTTATTTCAGGCCTTCAGTTGGGATTGAACATGGTGAAAGATGTGACCCTTGTCCACATTGACATGTGACACGTCTCCTGTGTTTTTTTTTTTTTTTTGGCTATGTAGGTCATCGGCGCAGTACTGAACTCCTTCGGCATTGGTGGTCAAACACAGACTGCTACTAATGGCATTGGTAGCATGCAAGCGTCTACAATGGTAGCTATTCATCATTTGAATGTTTTGAATGTCATAATTCTTCAACTAAATTTGGCAATCTTTATAAACTGAGCGAGCACTCTGAACTGAATTGGTTCTTGGCAATTTCTTATGCTGGCTTAATGACATCTTTTACACTGGTGGTAGTGGGCACATTCATTCTTCATCTGCATTGTGATTGTTACTAATTCTTGCATGTTATTGAGGAAATCATCTTTTAAGATCTGTTTCTATACATATAATGCATCACCGGATAATATATGGATTATAAACCTTAAATTTCTTGAAGGAATAAAATGGTTCGTATCTTTATTGGCCAACTAACAATTATACCCCTATTCTTTGCAGCTAAATGTTAATGGAAGTCGGACTTCCCAAGGAAGTGAAACAGCCAATGTATCAGGAAGCAATGCTGGCGGTCAAAGTCAAGCAGGGAATCAAACACAGTCGGGGCATGCATTTCTTGTACAGCCCCCATTTCAAGCACCACCACAAGCAATGCAATTTCCTCTAAGTGCAGCAGTACCTCTTCCTTCACTAAATTCGGTAGTATTCTATTATGTATATACTTTTTGTTTCTTATTTGCCTTTTTTTTTACATTTCTCAACATCCTTTTCTCTCTCTCTCTCTCTCTCTCTGCCCCCTCATTCTTCAGCCAATTCCAGATTCGTTAGGCACAATTTCTGAGTTTATGACTCGTATGGAGCAGACATTGGCACAAAATGGTAATCTTAGAAATGCCATTTCCTTGTGCATTTGCATGTAAAACTATTTGGCAATAACTCACTTTGGCTCACCTAGGATATCAGCCAAACACACCTTCAAACAGCCCAGATGATGTCCCGAGGCTGGAGTTACCTACTAATGTACGGGGTTTGCAAGCACTGAGTGTTGTCCTGCGGCATGCTGAACGGCTTTTTGGTGGGAACATGATCACTGCATTATCTGTAAGCTCTATGTCCCAAAACCTTATCTCTTTGCTATTTTTTTCTAATGCTTTGGACTTCTTTGCTTGAATTGTAACATTAAATAATTCTTTCTTGACCTAATATATTTTTTATGACCATGTTCTAGTGAGTTTCAACTGCATGAAACACATCGAAATAAATCAGCTAATATCAAACAATTAATGCTAATTTTTGAATTCTCTTTTTGAATTCTCCTTTATGGTAGCATTTTATTTAGTCATCTTTGAGATATCGATGTCCATTTCATGGATTTAGGACAATCTAGTTGGTTGTACCTGACAAATGGGGCATCAAAATCCTTCTATGATTCCTGTATTTTGAATGGTAATGATGTTTTGCTTTATGCTAAATCGTGCTTGTTTAGATTGTTTTATTCCTGTTTCTCTGAGAATATTTTTGCTTATTTGTAACTCCTTGGACTTCAGGTGTAAAATGAAAATGTTTCATGTATTTGAATGTGCCTGGACTATTTGCATTTGGAAAAAGATAATGACACCAACGTGGAATTGTTTCAAATAAGCCAACATGATTTGTTCTGAAAACCTTGTGTCTGATTGTATTACTTTTAATGTGCTGCAACTGTGTAGCATATTGCAAGACGCTTGGAGCAAGAGGGAGACTCTAGTGATCTTTCTATTAGGAGCCAAATTCAGTCAGAATCAGTGCAAGTTGGCCTTGCAATGCAACATTTAGGTGCTCTTCTTTTGGAGCTTGGTCGGACAATCTTGACATTGCGAATGGGACAATCTCCAGTATGTCATAGTTCTTGCTTGGTGCAATTGTTGAATATGTGAATTGAATATCATTTTAATGATTTCTGTTCCAACTTGCAGTCTGAATCTTCTGTTAATCCTGGACCTGCAGTTTATATATCTCCATCAGGGCCTAATCCGCTAATGGTCCAGGTTCGTAAACTTATACATCTCAATCAATGTGGCTTCATGTTAAACTTACCTTCCTAATGCTTCAAAATATTATTGTGGATATATCATAAAGTGGTCTGTTTGTCGAACCTTGACTAAAAAAAAAAAAAATTATGTACAAAATATGGGCGTTTCTATTGGCAGTGTCTTGGATGGATCATTAAAACCATTTGAAAAATTTATTGGCGTGGTGCCGTATTCTCTGTTTTGATATTGACTGATTATATAATCTGATGAGGTACACTATTGTTTATCTAATTCATTTTTATCAAGTAACAAGACATTGTTCTCCTACATGGATGTTAAAAGTTAATGTTGTTGTTTGAGGGATGTAGATTAAGGGAAAAGATAGTAGCCTGTCTATATAGAAAGTGTGTACTACATTTTCATTAATATCAAGTCTGCAGTATGGGCCCTATTACGGCCTAAATATGATTTACTGTTATGTAGGCCAATGCTGCTAACTTGGTAATATTAGAAATAGCGTAGACTGTTCGTAGTTAGATACGTATACGTGTTCATGATATTATTTTCGGGCCTTGATATGCTCCTTCCTATATTTAACTTTTTTTTTTTTTTGTTAACAGCCTTTTCCCCTGCAAACCAATTCCCTTTTTGGCGGTTCTCCTGTACAATCAAATCCAACATCATTTGGTCCTGTTGGTATTAGTAGCGCTCCAAGGAATGTAAACATTCATATACATGCTGGTAAGCAAAATACAAATTGATTTCTGAATCACACTTTCCATTTTAGAATATATTTGACTCTCTTTTCCATCAGGTACTTCTCTAGCTCCAGTTATATCAACCTTAGGTGCCCAATCAAGTAATGAGGGTGTGCAAGGAGAGCAAGGGAGTGCTGCTGGTTCAGGTGGCTCTGGCACTGTGCGGATGCTACCAATAAGAAATGTCATTGCAACAGCGGTGCCTCGTCCCACAAATATTGCTGTTTCCAGTGCTACACAACCTGGTTCAGGAGTTTCTGTGAATGTTTCACTGCCAGTGCCTCCTCCTGACTCTACACCACTATCCTCTGTAATAGCTGAAGTCAATTCACGATTGAGAAACCTTCTTGGCAGCCCACAAGGGGGAAACCAGTCTATATCTGGTAAGTTGCTGTTCAGTGACAAAAAATGAAAAAGATATTTTCCTCTTCCGAGGGTCATAAAAATGATATCTATATGTGCAGGCTCTTATAGTTCTGGTGCAGGTAACACCACAAACAATCAGCAAAGCGATAGTGTGGTTGTCAACGAGGTTGGCCAATCTACTGCAACCTTACCCGGTCTAATGCCGGAAGCCAATGATCAAAAGGTATGCTTTGTGCAGAGTAAGGGGTAGTGTGTTTATTTTAGGATTACTCTTGGCCAATGCTAAATTGTTGAGAATGATCAGAATCAAGATAATAATGTTCAAGCAAGTAATGATGAAGGAAAGGAGAAATTTGTGGGCTTGAAAGATGATCAGTCTTCTTCAGTGGGATGTTCAAGTGCTGAAAGCTCTGTAAATTTGATGGAGTCTTCAGAAAATGCTCCAAGTTCCAGTGAGAGTTATGATCCTGCAGAAAGTGCTCAAGCTGCTCCGCTTGGATTAGGGATGGGGACTTTGGAACGCAAGGTATTTTCCATTTTCGGATTATTTATTTATCAATTGCTTTATATATGTTTGTGTGTGTGTATATATATATATATATATATATATATATATAGCGTAGATTCAACTCGAAACATTGGTGTTTAATGTGAACAGTAAGTTATTGGCTCCAGTATTCATTCACTTTCCATCTTCCTGTTATTAATTCTCATCTTTTAACCGATAATAGAGGGGAAAGTGTCATGGAATATAGAGGTGTGATTGCATATAGGTGCCATATGAGATTGAGCATTAGTTTTTCTACTATTTTTCTGAATAAAAATTTTCAATCAGTTGAAAATAACTTATGAGAGTTTTGCTTGTGCTCCTGTGTGTGTATCAAATTAGTCCTCAGTATTTGTTTGTCAGATTATTTTTAAGCAACGATCATCCTTTATGTATGCTAAGTTGTCCAAAAGTGTAAATGCTATGAGATTCAGAAATGTTCTACTATAGAGTCTTGTGAGCGTGTGAATACATTTCCGCTTGACCGTTTTGCATTTGTGGATTGCTATCCTGTTTCTTGTGGAAATGGAAGAGCAGAAACTCATTTGCTATCATTATTGTGACTAGAGACGAACCCGGCAGCCAAAATCATCAGGCCAGACCGGTGATAATGGAGCTAGCAATGCACTTACTTGTCAAAGCTTAAATACTGGAACAAGTGGTCAACAGCTTTTACTATCTCTTGCATCTCGTAGCTCTGGTTCAAATGGGACGGGTGCGAATGAGATGCGCTCAGGACAAATGGCCCCATCTGCGGACAGGAACCTAGAGAGCAGACCGCCTCCACAAATTTCCAATGCCCAGTTTGATGCTTCTAGCATCATGTCTCAGGTGATAGATAGCCCTGCCTTGAATGGCTTGCTGACTGGTGTCTCAGAGCAAACTGGAGTTGGCTCTCCCAATGTTTTGAGGAATATGTTGCAGCAACTCACTCAGAACCCTCAAATAATGAGTACTGTTGGCCAAATTGCTCAGCAGGTTGAAAGCCAAGACCTTGGGGACATGTTCTCGGGTTTAGGAAGTGGCCAAGGTGGTGGTCTTGATATTTCAAGGATGGTTCAGCAGATGATGCCTGTAGTTTCACAGGTTCTCGGACATGGCTCAGCTGCTGAACCGTTTTCTTCTATGGTACCAGAAGCCCAGCATCAGCGCAATGAAATATCAACTGAAAATGAAAAATCCAATGATCAAAGTGTTCAGGTGTGTATACTCACAATTTCATGACACTGAATACTGCCATCCCTTAACATCAATAAGCAAATGGTATGTTTCAATTTAAAATGGGTGCTAATGATGTCCATGGCCGAGAGAGCCTTGGCTCCCTCAAAAAAAATTTATAAAATATTTAATGTTTATTCAAAAATTATATTAAATTCATAGATGATATAGCCTGCAGCTGTAGATTATATTTTGAAGAATTTTTAATTTTTAAACAGTTTTTTGTACAATTGTAAAAATAAACGGTTTTGATAATTCTGCACAACATTAATAATAAAATAAATTGTTTTGAATTTAAAACACATATTATGATCTAACAACATATTGCAAATCATCTAAATGCATATTTTATTTTTCAAAAATTATATATATATATTTTAGTTTTTTTTTTTTGGTTGAGATGAGTGGAATCTCGGCCCAAGACTCTAGACATTTCCCATTTAAAATATATGCTTTATTGTTCTTGTTGTCACTGATTTCTTGTTTCCCCTGCATTTAGATTGACCTTCAGGAAGCGGCTCAGAGAATAGAACACTCCAATGCTCCTGGAGATATTTTCCGTGCTGTTGCTGAAAATGCCTCAAGGTTGGATGGCAATAACAGCAGGTCCCAGGATATTGTGCGTGAGTTAAGTGACAATGAAGAACTAGTTGACGTAAGTTTGCTTATTTCGAACTTTTAAGTCATGTATCGGCAAAAGCTTTAACCTGCATGACAAGAAATAATGTTGAACGGCGATAATGTCTTCACTTTGTCGTGCATGAACTCAAAATAGTTATTGACCTTATGCAGGATTACATGGAAATGTTAATGCGTGATGTAAGTCAGCGGCTTCAGGACCCCAGGCAGAAAGATAATTGCTGAATCTTGATTTGGTAAATGGTTTTGTGGATTGGAGGAAACTATTTATTTTTCCAGGATGTTTTCATTGTGTACAATTCTTGTACAAATAGGGAAGAGCTTTCTGAGCTCCATGTTATTATAGTCAATTGCTGATTCTCAATGGCTTTGGATTAATTGTGTATTTTATAAATTATTATCTAGTCTTTTTTATGCTATAAATTATATACACATACAGTATAGCATTTGGATTTGACAAATCTATCATTTTGCCTTCAAAGTGATTGGTTCAGTTTTTGGTTACTTTTCTCTTTTTTCTTTGAAATGGATTTTTGGTTTGTTATCATGTTAATGCTCGAATTGTATAGCCTTGAGCCTTTGCTAGCATCTGTTGATTTCGTTGCAGGTTAATAATTTGCATGAGCATTTGGTCCTCTTTTCCGATGACAATAAATAAAAATGCGATTAGCTAAAATGTAGTCGAATGTGATTATATTTGTATTTAATTTTCGACCCATGAAAAATAAAGTGACATTTGTAATTTTATATCCGTTAATAGTAAATGATAAATTTTGCTTAGTTACTGCAACTCACAGCACATATTGTTTAATTTTATTAAATTTTTATTGTCTTAGCAATCTTTTATGGAATATTTATAAAATCTTTAATAGCCTTTTTTTTTTCATTGTAATTGTTCACATTGACTTTTAGCAAGCATAATAAATTGTTAACCACAATCAAACCAAAAATTGAAAATCTATTAATTGGGTGGTTTGGTTTGATCTACGGTGTTGAAAGTCTAGAAACTGATTGGTTAGGATTGGTGTTCGATTCTAGGTGTCTAAGAACCGAACCAAAAATCGAACATATATACCTATCTTCCAAAAACCCTAATTTATCTCTTCCTCCCAGCCACTGCCTCCCTTCCTCTCTTCTGGCCGTGCCTTCTTTTTTTATCCCTTTCTCTCTCCTTTTCTTTTCCTCTCTCCTCCTCTTCTTTTCAGAGTGGGGGACCAACTGACAAATGAGAAGTGCACCTTTGTTTCATCAGTTTTGATTTCAGTTTTAGTTTTTTTCTCTTACTCAAATCCATCTGTCCTATAATTTTTAATTTTTGTAATTTATTGTTATTTTTGTAATATGTATGAGTATTTTTCTTTGTATTTTGAGTATTTAGGTGTAATAATTATGTTAATGACGTTTAATTTCAGTTTGTACACTGTAATGTTGAAATTATATTGGAAGTAGAAATAGAGATGATGTTAATGGTGAATTTCTGCTTCTGAATTTCAAGAAATACAGGTTCTGGTTATGGAACTTTAGGTGCAGGTTGATTTTCGGTTTTAAAATCCAACCAAGGGGAACCGAACCAAATATTGCGATTTGGTTGATGTTTGGTTTCCACCCCATTGGTTCAATTTTTGGTTATGAAAGAAATGAACGGTTTTTTATATGGTTTGGATTTTTTAGTTCAATTCGGGTAACTGAACCGAAAATGCTCAGCCTTAAGGATCGGAGATGTCTCTTGTACAAATTATAGAAAGTTTTTTTTTATTTTTTTCACCTTTATAGAAAGTTCTTAATGACCCTGTTAATAGATATCACATATTTTTATCTAAAAAAAGTAGACAACAAATTTCTTTTCTTAGCTTTTGTTTGTTTCAAGGGGAATGAAGGGAAGAGAAAAGAAAAGAAATTTTTTTTCTAAATTCTTATTGTTTGGACAAAAAATAAGAGGGAAATGGAGGAAATAAAAGTAGAAGGAAAGCAAATTAGAAGCTAAAACAATTTCTCTCCAAATTGAATAGAAAGGGAGGAAAAGTAACATTATAATTTTGAATGGATATAATAGTTAAATGGATACGGTTTAATATGAGTGATGTTTTTCATTCCTTTGCTACTCATTGTCTTGCTAGAGAATTCATTCATTTCTTACCATTTTATATTTCGGTAATTATTATTTCTGATGCTAAGTTCTTATTAAAAAAAAAAAAAAACTTAATGAAGGGTGTTAAGCTATTTTGTAATTCGCATTGTAAAACGATATTTACCTTAATTATCTATTGAAGTTATTTATTGAAAATATTTTTTTTCTATTTAATTTTGACTTATTTTTATTGTGAATTCTTTAATGGTTGTTGTTGAATTGAAAAATAACACACCAATATCTAATAATGAACATGTTTATATAATCCATTTAACTCCTTTTGTTTTATTTTGTGAATATATGAATCGATTACTAAAAATACTATGTTATAAATTATGGAAATCTAATAAATCAGCCATAACAAACTAAAAAATTTTAGTTTAAGCCAATGCTGATTTTTTCTGATGGACGTTGGTTCCTATTTTGCCTTGTCTTTTACATTTTTTTTCTTGCTTTCAATAAGTCAATCTTTGGTTTTGACAATTTATTTCATATATGATTTTGGTTTTTTTTTTTTATGGTGTTTCATCTCATTTATGAAAATTTTAATTTGTTTATCTCGTTTTACTTAATTTTGATTGTTCAATGCACAAAAGAAATTATTAAACTCTTTTGTTTGGCCATTCAAAAAAAATATATATATAAAATCTCTTTTGTTTGGAAATCTCATTTCTTCCAATGTAGGTATTGATTTTCTATCAATAGAGTCTGGTAGTGCAGCATGTTCCTCCTTCAATATACTTTTCTTTGTATTTCAGATGTCATCGGTTTTTCAAAGTACATAATTATCGGAAATACTATTTGAGAAACCTTATTTTGTCGCCAATGTGAAGGATTGATATTTTGTACTGAAAATTAATCTCTTTTACTAAGATTTGAAGACTTACAAATAAGATGTTTTAATTTTTTATTATTGTATTTATTCTTTCTTGTATGAGAATATGATTATATATTTGATTATTATTATTGATTAATGAAATTTATGTTTTATTTCTAAAAATTGAAATTAAATTATATGTTCAGATTTGTTAAGGTATTAATTATGATTTTTTTTGAATGAATATTAATTCATTAAACTAAATCCGCAAGCAAAACCTCGCGAAGAAAAGCAGGAGGATCAGTAAACCATTCTCCTACAGGTGTCGTAGAAGAATCCATTCTCGCTAACGTGTGAGAAACTTCATTCGCAGACCGTTTAACAAAACAAAAAGAAATACCCCCAATACTAGATGCTAACATTTTACAATCCTCAATTATCAAACCAACAGAAGTACGATTGCATATTGAAGATTTTATCTGGTCCACCACCAATTTTGCATCCAATTCGACCACCACATCTTGATAATTACGTTCTTTAATCCATGACAAAGCTTCTCGACAAGTGCTTTGTAACATCCTAAAAATAATAATTCTTGGATAACAAAAATAACTTAAAGGATCAAATTGTAGTTTACCAAAAATATTAGATTAAATGAAAAATAAATTATATTAAATCTTAGTAATGAATCATTTTATAGGAAATTTATTT
>CATIWJ010214866.1:0-12589 GCA_949640765.1 Croton laevigatus | reverse complement strand
ATTTGCCCATCATTAATTAATAATTTACACTTCAGGAATTCTACACATATAATAATACCACACTTTATATTTTAGACAATATAGACCAATATATAAAATTATATCACTTTATTAGGTCCTTAAACTTTATAATAGTAATATATATATGATTATTACATGTACGTCTACATGTCCATATGTATATACTACCTCTGTTTTTTTCATTTCTTTACATTTCAAACAGCATGCTTATGTTGAACTTTGGTGTTGATAGTTTGATGAGTTGGGTTACGTAGATTAAAGTATGTTTAAGTTAGTTATAAAGTATGATTACTGTAGTTTAGTTATATATAAATAATATTTTAATCAACCTATTCCAACCCATTAAATTATCAACACCAAAGCTCAACCTAAACATGCTGTTTGAAATATAAAGAAATGAAAAAAACAGAGGTAGTATATAAATATGCATGCACACAGTATGTAATCCAATAAATTGTAACAGCAAAACCATTTTACCTTAAATTGGAGGAAACCGCAGGTTCATCACCGGAAATGGAGGATTCGTTGAACTGTAAATCGTCGCCCAAGAAAATGCCTACGAAAATACATGTTACTTACGGATCGGAATCGAAGACTGGGTTTGAGATATTCATATCATTCTTCTACGAAAAATACAAGGTAGTTTCTTTTGAACTCTTCATTTTATATTTAGCTACTACTACATCTCACACTTATGATATAGTGTTAAAATACAAATTTCGTTATAAACATTTGGTAAGCAATGATACAATGAAATCGCAATTACATTATATGATTTTTTATATGACGGATAATTCTATATAATGTAAACGCGATTATGTTGTGCAGCGACAATTTTTTGAAGTATTCTAATTGTTGTTGGATTTTTTTTTCTATTTTGGCAGTGCAAATACCATAAGGAAACTCTCAGTGATAACTACAAGACGAAGTTGGAAGAACTATTACGAGTGGAACTCCGACCACTGCTCCAACAAGAATCATTACGTACTGATTTATCTCAGAATTGCAAAGATAAATATCCAGAAGAGTTACTTCAGAAATTTGAGATTAACTTTCAAGAAATATTTAAAAAGACAATTGAAGATCTTAAAAGTAAGCCTCTAGATGAAGATGACAATACACAGAAAGGTGATAGATTCAATTGATTTTTTCTTTTCAAAATTTTATCACAAAATTTTTGTTGTATGTTCTTTTTTCTTAACATTCTTATAATTTATTTATTTACTGATTTGGTTTACTATATAGGATCTCCTCCACTAGTCCAGAAGGATCTTAAGTGAAATATACAAGGAAAAATAAAACAAGAATGTGGTCACTTTGGATACTTGGTGCCACAGTTCATCTAAGAATCTGTTTTTATAATGTTTTCAATGTTTTTAGGATGATTTTGACTGTACTTAACGATGTATCTGAGAGAGAGAGAGAATAGGCTTTTTAGCTTCCGAGTTGAATACTGTAATAACTTTGTTATGAATAATTTTGTTAGGTTTTGCTCTTTCTATTTTTCTCCTTAACTTTCCGTATTCATTAAATTTAAAGTTAAAAATAATTTACAATTAAGGGCATTCAAGAAAAATTAAACATGATTTTAGTCGGACTTATTCCCAACTTACCCAAAAGCAATGGTACTAAAAATTAACCTTTTTCGAGAACGTGCAAAGTTGTGTTCAAACTTTAAAAAAAGTAATCATTCTCTTCATATATATGTCTATTTTTCATTTTCAGATGTACCGAATATAAATCTTTTTAAAAATTTCAATAAATTAAATTACTACCTCCGTTCTAATTTTAATGAGACTTTAGAGTAAATTATTGTTCTAGAATAAGTATGATTTTTGGTATTTTTGGTTGAAGTATGATAATTTTGCCCTTTATTTTGTAGTGGATGTAATTTGTTTTTAGTGCATGTGAAGTCCACTTTTATACTGAGTGAATATGAGTTGATTACTTTTTGGATAGAATGGAAAGAAAATTTTAGGAAAAAAAAAAGAGGGTAAATAATAAAAGTTTCAATAATTTTGGAATGGAAGGGGTATTATTGTTGGACTCAAACTTAACATGGACTTCTCAAAGGGACTAAGACCCGCAAAACCTGGGTCCAATGACTTGAAGCCTCTATAATTTGAAAAGTTGATTTATTCTATGATGATAGAGGAACCACGATTATCTTTCTATATTTTATTGTCATTTTTGTAATAAATCAAATTAAAGATCTTATGAAAAGTTGACTGTCTTCTTAAGCTAATAACACCCAGATAAATACCAGATGTTGCAACTAGATACATAGTTTTTAGTTATTAAAATGTAGCATAAGAAATCAGACGCATAGCATTTTTGGTTATTTAAATGTAGTACAAAAAAATTAGTATTATTAGCTTAGTTGCTTGGTGCTTCATTTATGGACATTTTCATCAAAAAGACCCTAAGAACTATCAGCGATGAAGAATTAGCGACGTTATTAGAGGCCTTTTTTCATCCCCAAAAAGTATTTGCGACTTATTCCACTGTTTTAGTGACGTTTTTAATTCAATCCTTAAAAACAGTAGGGCTATGCAAAATTCGTTTCGACGAAATTAGACAGTCTAGCCTAGGCAAGAATGAAAATGGCATTTAGTCCAAAATGGATAAGCTTAATCATAAAAACAAACACAACAGACAATTTGTCTAATAATCCTATCGGAAGTTTGACAAGATGAAAAAGTAATTAAAATAAACGTTTATAGAACTTGAACACTGCTTAAACACAACAAGGAACATAATAAGGAGAGACACAGACCATTAATTGAAGAGCACAAGGACTACGAATTGAAAATACACGAAAGCACAACGAAATAAAGGACGGACCTACATATGTTTGGAAGTGGTATCAGCCCCCTCTAACCTTTATTTTTTTTATTTTAGTTTTCTCTATTTTTATATTTTTAAGAAGTTATAAATAATTATAAGACATCCACTTAATACAGCCTCTCCCACCTTTGATTCTGCGTTTGTCACTTATAAAGGGTCATAATTTCAAGAATCCACTTCTTGAAGACAATCCTCTTCTTGTTTGAGGTGAAGCCAGTTTCCATGATTAGAATCCAGTTGTTGTATGGCAAAAGTTCGCATTGATAACTGCTGCATTATGAGGCTTATTTGATATTTCAGTTGACGTATCTCAGTTTCTAATCTTTCAATTTTAGCTTATTCTTCTTCTAGGGCTTTGCGAATTTCATTTGCATTGTTAAGAGCTCCGGGTCCTAATTTTTGCCAAAGAAACATATTAGTCCAGTTAAGTTGATGGTTACCCAAATTTGGATCATCTCTCAACACCAATAAAAGGAGTGAAAGTAGAATGAGGTCGTCCCCATCGATTATCCGTCGATCCTGCTGGTAATTTTTCTCTAGTTATCTTAATTGTTTGGAACCTTAGATTTTCAATTTCCATTGCAGACATCATCCAGTTTTGATAAACCTGCTCCAAATTCGCAAGTAATATTTAGAAATAAACAATTTCAAGTAGAGTAATAATTTAGAAGAAGAACAAATCATTAGCGAAGAAAAGTAATACTACCTCCGTTCTAAAATAATTGAGACTTTTACTATTTACCCTTTTTTTTCCTATAATTTTCTTCTCATTCTACTCCAAAAAGTAATCAATTCACATCCACTCATTATAAAAAGTGGACCCCACATGCACTAAAAACAAATTACGTCTAGTACAAGATAAAGAGCAAAATCGTCATACTTCAACCAAAAATACCAAAAGTCTCACTTTTTTAAGAACAATGATTTGCTCTAAAGTCTCAATTTTATTAGAACGGAGGTAGTAATAATTTCCATTTGCCTTAAAAAAAATATATTTAGAAGAACAAATAAATGATGAGGAGAGTGTTATTATACCTTTCTCTTTTTTGGTTTCAAGAGCAGCTACTGTGTATGGTACCCTTCACACTCCATAGCCTTTTGTAGCCAACTTATAATTCTAACTTTTAGTATTGCATGTAAAACATGGTATAATAAATTATTTAATTGTCTCAAGCTTACACTTCTCAAGACCGAGTATTTTTTACCTTAAAAAAAATATTTATATTTAATATATCACTAATGTTTTTGGAAGTTAAATTTTGGGAGTTAAATTAAAAATTTCATAACCTACAAATTAATATTAGGATAAGTTAAATTAAAATTAATTACTAGAATAAATTATTACTATAGAATTCCATTTGAAAAAATTGATGTTATGGAATTGAAGGAAATATAATTTTAGAGTTTGGGGATTTATTAAGCAATAATAATAATAATAATAATAATAATAATAATATATAATAAAAGTAGAATTAAATTATTCAATGGTAATCATAAAACCACTATTGTATAATTTCTATTTTTGCTTCTATCCATAATTCTGTTTGAAACATTTCTTTGAAAAAAAAATTGTTTGAAACAATACAATTATACAATTATAATTTAATTTAGCTCTAACTTAATCCTAATTGCTTTGGTAATGTTGTTGTTTAATTTTATTTCACCAAGTTTTTTGTTTATAGGGTGATGCTACTATGCGAACATCCTCATATGCGGACGATTTTTTACTCTTTTTATTTTTTTCTGAATTTTTTTAAAATAAAATCATAGTTTATTTGTATTTTGTCTTGATATTAATTTTAGAGGTCGTAGTTTACAGATTTGACTCTGTTTAAAAATATCACCTAAAATATGTAGAACCGTTGAGATTATTAAACTCAACGGTTCTAATTATTTTATGTGATATTTTTAAAATAAAATCATTCTAAGTGGTTTTAAATAACGTGCTATTTCTTGGTTTTGAAGGTTCCGTTACGTTATTCACTGTTATTTAACTGTTATTAAAAATTATATAGGTAACAGCAGTTACAATCGTTATTTACCGCAAAATAATAGTAGTTATTATTATTATTATTATTATTATTATGTGTATAATATAAATGTTTAATCTTGCCATATTTTTTTATAGATTTCAAGAAATGTATTATTAGTAATTTTAATCTTTATTTTATTCAATTGTTATTTTTCTTAAACCGATAAAATTAATCATCCAAACCCAATTAAAATTTTGGATAATTTTTAATGGTACTTGGTTTAATTAAAACTTAAGATTTCTCATATTTTAAAACCAATTTTAATGGTTCGGTTAGAAATTTAATTAAAACTTAAGATTTCTCATATTTTAAAACCGAACCATAAATACCCCTAATATAAGGAAACAACAATTATTTGTACTAAGAGAAAAGACATTGTGGCAAAAAAAAAAATTCTAAAGATGACAATATATGTGCAACATTTGCATGAGGAAAGGAAATATTATGTATTTTGACCATCATGTAGTTGTATGTCTATACTCTATATACATGTTCTTTTCCAATAATAGAGAGGAAACATTATATATTTGCTCAGCTTCAACCTTTAAATGCTCGTGAAGATGGTACTAACCATTCTAATTTTATAGATAATTTGTTTGCACCTCTTGTAGCCTACATGTGCCATTCTCAAGAAGATGCACTCAAGAAAATGAAAGTGCATCTTCTTTTACACCTCATAGACATTCCTTTTAGCATAGATGTTATTTTATAGTATATATTATTTTTTCAATATTTATTTTGTCTTATACTTTTTATAAATTCTATAGTATTGTATGTATAATTATGATATGAAACAATGCATTAGTTAATAGATTTATAATAGTATATGTATAATTATCATATGAGACAATATAACTACTGTTTTTTGTATTGTACTCTTATTTTTTTTTATGAACACCTTCAAAATATATTAATTTCAAAATTTTTCAAAAAAAAAATTTATGACTTCGCAAGCCGTTACAATTATTTATCACAATGATAGGTTCGTTACCGTTATCTTTACATACGACCGCGATTTTTAATTTTTTTTTTTTTCTGAATTTTTTTTAGTAAAATCATAGATTATCTGTATTTAGTCACGAGATCAATTTTAAGGGTCGTAAGTTACAGATTTGACTCTATTTAAAAAATATCACATAAAATATGTAGAACTGTTAAGACTGTTAAACTCAATGGTTCTAATTGTTTTATGTGATATTTTCAAAATAAATCATCATACTAATTTAATTGTTCTAATTTCAACTATAATATTTATATTGTTTATATTATATATTATAAAGATAATCATAAATATTAAATTGAAAACTTTAAAAAATATTAAATTACCTAAATATATTTAAAATAAACGTTGCTTGTAATATAAAAATTAAATAATACAATTAAAATATTGTTTAATGTCTCTTTGAGGCACGTTTAATTAAATATAAAATAAATTATACAATGTTAAAAAAAAACTATTTAAAATTTCTTTAAAGTCTGTCTGATCCAATTACATAATATACGACGTAGTATATCATATGTATTTGCATTAGATCCAATTATTTCGGATCTCTATTCTTCCATGTGCAGAGCCAACGATATTTTTTCTATTTATAATTTTTAACATAAATAAATAATTTTGTTCCAATAATCTTTGACTTATGTGAATTTGTTTAATTTTATTTCACCACGTTTTTTGTTTATATGAACATAAAATATGGCCTGAACTTATTACTTATAGATGCATTCAATGCAATGTCACATGGCCACGAAGTTAAGTTCTTACAATATTATCAATTTTATAGAGTTTTAATATATTATTACCGACCTATTAACATCGGATTAGCAATATTATCAATTCAGTTGGTAAAAATTGCCGCAATATTATTACCAACCCATTAACATCGGATTAGCAACCGATTTTATATATTTGGATAGCAACGGAATAATCGGTTGGTAAAATATAATATGTAAAGTTATTCTCATGCTGCAGTTACCAGTACAGGTTGCTCTAACCGGAAACCTTCTCCCACTTGAAAAGAAAAAAAAGGTCTGGCATTTCTGAATCATCACTTAGTGATTGTGAAACATTGACTTGTACATAATTCATACAGTTATCAAATGTAGTTTGTTTGATCTTGTTGTTGGCAGGCTACTATAAGGACCAATCCATGATCTTTATTGGGTGATAAAAAGGAAAGCTATATTTCTTCCAGAAATGATTGTATTAGGTGTGAATGATATAGATGTGGTATTGTAATACATGAAATTTATCATTGGGAAATTTTTAGCTGTGTTTGAATACCAGAATATAAAAAAATAGATGTAGTATTGTAAAGTTCAAATTATTCTAGTATTTGTGTTTATTTTCAGGTTTAGGCAATTTTGAGCTGTGTTTGAATAAAACAAAATAAAAAAATAGTGAATATGAAAAAGTGATTACTACCTCTGATTCAAAAAAAAAAAGGGGGGAATTTACTGTAGCAACTGAAATTGTCCCTTATTTTTTTATTTCAATTGTACCCTTAACAAGGTGGAGAGAGAAGAATAACTTTCGGGTAAATGTTCTGCAGATGTGGTCAATAATTATTGCGGCTGAACAGTGAAGTGAAGGTGGGAAAAGACTGTTTGTATGCAAGATGGTGGCGAGAAAAAAATGGAAAGTTGGTTACTTATTTTTCTGCTGCAAAATGTTATTATGGCAAGACTATTTTATCATGCAGGCATTGAAATGTCTACAAAATTTGCACCCAAATTTTGAAAACTTTTCCCACCAAAATAAAAATCGAAAAAAAAATGTTACGATTGGTTAATTTGAAACTATGAATCAGCTTATATAGACACACCAAAAGTTATGTAAATTTGAAAGAACCTTATATGGAGAGAATTACTTATGAAGAAGATTCATCTACAAGAGGAAGCATATATCCATGAAAACAGAAAATGTTATTCAAGCTTTTATGATCCAAGAACTAGTGAAAGGTCGCGGAAACAATGGAATAACGTAGGAAACAATGGAATAACACAGGAAGTTGCGGCCAAGTTCAATATTTCGAGGTAATCTTATTATAAGATAGTGGCAAAGGGAAGAAATGAGGATTCTAATGCATTAGAACAAGAAGAAAATAGAGGTATATGAAAAGGATTCATGTTGATCCGAATAGAGTATTGGCCATTCCTTTGCGCAAAAGGCAGACAATAAGGGATATTGCTGCTGAATTGGGTGCATCACAGTCCAGTATTTGCCATTGGATTCGCAGAGGAGAATTGAAGGCACATTCCAATGTAATGAATCCTCTACTTAGGGAAGAAAACATAATTGCTAAAGTACTTTTTTGTCTTTCAATGCTTAATCAAGTACATACTCACTAATCCTTCTCCTATCGGAATGCACAATATTATTCACATTGATGAGAAATAGCTCGACATGTGTAAAGAAACTCAAAAGTATTACTTATCTCATGTTGAAGAAGAACCATTGAGACTTTGTCAAAGTAAGAAATATATACCAAAGCTTACGGTTTTTTTTTGCTGCAATAGACATATCTAGGTTTGATTTGAATGGAAATGTTACATTGATGGTAAGATTGGAATTTGGCCATTTTCAGTTACTAAACCAGCAAAGAAAAAATAAAAAAAAATGGGGAAGATGGAACTATGGTTACTAAACAATTGACCTCAGTGACCAAGGCTGTTCTGTGATCAATGATATTAAACAAATTACTTCCTTTCATTAAGGAAAATGGCTGCATCATATCCAAAATGTACCCATTTTTATTCAATAAGATAATGCCAGACCTCAATTTTTGTTATGATGAGGAATTTACTAAAGCAGTTCAGTATTTAGGCTTGGATATAAGGCTTTTGTGTCAACCCCCTAATATTCCTGATTTGAACGTGTTCGCCTTAGGTTTTCTCGAGGCAGTAGACTCCATTAAGAGTAAAGAAGCCCCTTTTACTCTAGATGGACTAATTTCTACAGTAACTAATGCATATGTAGTCTTTTCGCTTGTTGCTATAAAGAAGATGATTTTTTCCTTGTAAAGTTGTATAGGGTAGGTGATGTAGAATGAAATTAATAGAGAAATAAAGATAAAATAAAAATTCTGTTTAGTCTAAGAATGCCCATAAAATTTATGGAATCCAGAGAACTATGTTTGGGAAAAATGAATTAAAATCTCAAAAAACTCATAACAATAATAATCACTTTCTAGATAATCTGGTGCTCCTATTTATAATCTGTCCTTATTTTCAACATTAGATCATCAGAAGGCGTTGGAAAATGCAACATAAGTTTTAGAACAATTTTCATTTGGATTTTTAAACAATGTATGTGGGTTGTTTCGGCTACGGATGGAAGCAAGGTTGGCAAAGTATATGAAAAAGATTAGGGAGTATTATATTTCATAATTAATATTCAGACTCCATGACCAGACTCCAAAAGATTCAAAGAGTTAGAAGGTATAGATTGAAAGATTTTTCTTCTTTCGCTCCTAATTAATAACCAATAAATGGCAAGTGCTTTTCCTTGTGTAGATCCTATTCCAATGGGAAGTTGACTTGTTCTCGACGTTATCTTTCTGGTGGTGGCGTGCATGTCAATGGCGGAGCTCGAGTGCGGCGACGCTGGCGGTTTAATCATATACTAGTCTACATACTAGTGTAGCAAGATTACAACAACATGATGATTGTGATAAATGTTGCTTCTGTCTGTGTCTACTCACAGACAAAGGCAACATCGAGAGAAAGTCATTTCGGAGTAATAAAGGGGAACATATTATCAGAGGACATGGCCAAGTGGAATTCAAATCTCTTCTTGTCCATGGCTGCCAAAGAGGAGTTCCATGTAGCCTTGCCAATATATGTGAGGTTCGGTCCTCAACTTTTTGTTCATACAAACTAGTAGTGTCGATAGTTACACACCCCTATATATTAAAGATAGGGGTGTGTAACAGTCGATTCGGTTTGGTTTGGTGCCGGTAATTGATTACGCATCAGCTATAGGGGCGTGTGAAGGGAATCCTTTAGGAGTTTTGGAGTAAATAGTTTAAAAATAACCACTTTTTAATTATTTAATAGACTATAAATAATTTATAAACAAAAACGAATATGATACTTTCAAGATTTAAAAATTAAAATATGACATTTTAAGAACACCATCAGCTAAAAGTCATTTTTAGACTTAAAAACTAGGCATTTTCTGATGTTATCTCAATTTTTTTCCCCATGCTTGTTTGTCATTTATGCTCGAGGATATCTGCTATTCTTTTTTGGTTTGGTTTAGGAATAGTTAGATTGAACGAGTTTATCTTTATTCACATGCCATTGCATAAGGAAAATGTAAAAATCTCCAAAATCCAACTGTCAATGATGATGAGTTGGAGACCATCTGTTATTACATGATGAGATAAAGCAACCAAGTTTATCATCTAATAGTATGGTCGATGAAGCTCTTATAGTTTTTCTAATTTAAGTTTTACAATATGATGTTTTTCTTATTTTTTAAATCTCTGCTTTCATGGTTGGAATTTTAGAAACTAAAATTTTGTTTGAATTTACATATATGCCTTCTGCAAATTTCACAGCCAAAACCAACCTATCATTCTCCAAGCCCTCTTATTTACCTTTTTAAAAAAAAAAGAAAAAAAAAAACAAATGTTCATGTAACTTAAACATGAATTTGCTCTTTTCTATTGTTTATATTAAATTATTAATTAAAATATTACTTATCAAACTTAAGTTTTTTAATGTATATATCGATTGTATTAGAATGTTGCCCATCTTAACGTAAAATTCTAGCTTGGTCTCTGACCACGAGGTTTGAATTTGAAATGAGAAAAAAAAAAACCAAGTTGCCTTCATTAGTAAATGGAATCATGTGCAATACAATTTGCTATTTAGTTTAGTGTTAGGATAAATTTAATAAAATAAAAAAAATTATTTAAAATTATATATATTTATATATGGCAAGTTTGTAGGCCACATAGCTATCCGGTCATGATTTTATTTATATTAAATAAAAATATTTAAGCTATATTTATTTTTTGAAAGACAAGTGGCCATAACTTAATTGATTCATTCAATTTGTTCAAGTTGAAAGACAAGTGGACATAACTTTAGAAGTTGAGTGTTAATTTGCAAATTTTAAGTTATAACAATTTTGATATACATCTAATTACGTTAATTGCACATGATCACTTAGAAAAGTTTAGACCTGTTTTGCTTCCAAATTCCGAATCTCAACTCATCTCTTTGTAACTATTAGTACAATTGGCTACCACAATTACGTACTAATTAATATGCAAAGTTTAGGATACTCATTTTGACAAATAAGATGAAAATTAACAATGAGATAGCTTTGGAAAAATACCTCTTGCCCAAATTTTTCAAAATTAAATCGTTGAATTGGTCGTATAGAGTACTAAGATTTAAAGCAATGGATTGTAATTCGTTAATATTGCAATTTAGTTGCTCATTAGCGACACAATTCAAAAACAAAATAAAAAATTTAAGCAGTATATTTGAGTTTAAAACAAAAATCAATGATGAAATTGGCAACCGAATAAGTTTTGTCCCTGAATCTGACAAGTTGCACTTGTCCTTTTTCTTTTTTTTATTTTTTTTGGGCACACCCATAGCATTGAGTCTCGAGATAAAAAATAGTAGATTATATCTTGTAAAATTTGACTATGTGTTATAAGTTAGAAAAAAAAAAAAAAAATATATATATATATATATATATACCCTTGAATTTATAGTATATTTTTCGGTGTTTAATTTATAGCACATAGTCAAAATTCATAAAATTACCATCCATAACTTTTGATATCAGAACTCAATAACAACACATATGGTTAATTATCTCTCAATAGTCATGGAGATCAAATATGAATGTAATGAACTCCGTTTGATTATTATGCTGTATTTAACTATAAAATTCTACCAATAATCTTTCTTACATTTTTCATGCATGCATGACATTTCTTTAATTTGGGATACTGCAATTTACTGGTGTTATTGATTTGTAATGAACTTTTCTGGTTAATTAATATACTGTTTTATTGTTTCATTGCATTCTGTTTAATTACAGCCTTTATTTGTGATTATATCTAATAAGAATATGTGAAGTTGAATCAAAGCCAAGCTACTTGACTCCTTATCAAACATAGATTATAATAGAACACCAAACATATAGTACGTAGATTGATCACAAACAAAAGATACAGTAAAAATTATTACAAATGCCAATTCCAAGTACTACATAGTACTTGTTAATTATTCAATTTAAAACTAGACAGATAATACCAAATTTGAAATATGCATAAAAATGCCTTCCCTATTTAGGGATTAGCTGCAGGAGCAGCAACAGTTTGCAGGAGGATTAGTTGCTGGAGCAGCACCAACAGCATTAGCATCAGCACCGGTATCGATGCTTTGATACTCATAAGCATTTTTGCAACCGCAACCTGGGCATTTTCTTTTTTTCCATATGGCAAAATCATCCCATGACAGGATAGTCATGAGATCGAACTGCAAAAAGCAAGGTTCAATGGGTTTTCCTTTCTCTCCCTTGAACTCATAGGTAAGCTGTATGACTGTGCCAGGTCCACCGCTGGCGACTGCTTTGATATGAATCCAGTTTCCGAATACACCACATGGCGGTTTAAGCCTTACACACAGCTCAGTCCCCAGTACCTTTTCGCAGCATT